>QQSS02215949.1:0-23124 GCA_003687565.2 Craspedacusta sowerbii
TGAGCTGCTGTTGCGGATAAAAACATGATTGGTTTAGGACTCAGATCCTTCATGTTCCCTGATGTTCTTACATTCTTGGTTTTCTAATTTCTCTCTGTATGATTGAATCCTACAAAACTCGTGTTTAACATAACTTTACAGTCAGCCAGACTTTAAAATGGTATTTCCTTTTTGGTGGAATCTGCTCGAGTTGATGACTTGTACTTCCCATGTTGCTGACTTCCGTGGTATTTGTAGATGACTGATCCAGCCAATACGCATACAGCCTAGTCTAATGTATAGTCTCGACACATTTCGGCACCGAAAGTTTGTTTCTTCCAGAATTTGTTTCACGACGTGAATTGTTTTAATTGTTATGTTTGTAAAAGCTTCCTTCGAGTGCTTTATGCTATAATTTTTAGGTGGCGCGTGCTGGACGATTTGGCACCAAAGGTTTGGCCATTTCGTTCGTATCTGACGAGGATGACGCGAAGGTTCTTAACGATGTTCAGGATCGGTTTGAAGTAAACGTTAGCGAGCTGCCTGGCGAAATTGATGTTTCTACTTACATAGAGGGTTACGAACCTCAAAGATAAATTGACAATTATTTCTTATCGGATCGGCTCCGCCATGTATAGAAGGAAGTCCTAATTAAGGCGTTTCCTATGCTCTGTTTTCAGTGTCGCATTGTACATAGTTCCCATGCATTGCTTTTCAGTGTCTCGATGGGTGCACTGCAAGTCAATACCAGTCGCTGTGCCAGGTGTTCGGGCTGCTTGTTTTTTGACTGATTTTACCTTCTGTATTATTTGCCGTCCTCGAGGAAGCTTTTAATTTCATTGGTTATGCTTAAACCTCCAATCTTTTGGTGTGATCGAGAGGAATTTTTCTTTGGTATGGCGGCATGCTTGTATTACCAGCAGTTTTTATTTGACCATCACTCGTGGCCGGCAGTCTGCTTTTTTCTTTTGGTTTGCACGTCGGGCTGCAAGATATTGTAGTCCTGTCTCTCTAAATCCTAGCAGAACATGCTGTTACGCGTTCTTGAAATAAGAATGTTTATGCTCCGTGGCCCGTATGCGGATCTTCCTTGCTCAGTACACAATCCATTTCCGAGCGATTGTTTAATAGACTTAGGTTCTGAGTCGCACTGCCCAAAAGGGCTGCCGAGTGATTATGGAGCGGGGTTGGAGCACGGAAAATTCCGGGTTTGTATTCAGCGCTGGCAAAAATAACATCCGCTGTAAGTTCGTCCCCATGCTAAAAGGTGTCTGCCTTATATGACTTATCGAAAAAAACAACAGGGATTCGCTCCCAAGTGATGCTTGTGAATTTAAAAAAAAAATCAAAGTATAGGCTAGGTTTGGTTTATCATCTTGATTATGCAAGCGAAATTGGGAGCAACGGTGAAGAATTCTATCTTGGTGAAGTGCTTGCCACTGGATCGGTTCCGGCCCACCGAATGCATTCTTGCTACTCCGATGATTTTAAGCCTTAGAACATGCGATATTACAAGCACTACTACAGTGAGTTCGGACGGCATTGAGCGGGTTCGCTTTCGCTTCTCGTGGCACGGTTACGTCCGATGGCATACTCTAAACAGAAGGATTAATTCTTAAGCCACTGAAACTTTCATACGTAAAGTCAGCCGGCCTGCAAATGAACACGGCTTTGAATTGTCAAACTTGTTTGAAGTTCTCGATTTTAATCAACAAAAATAGCTAAAGTTCATCGGTGTAAGGTTACTGCAAAACTGTTTTCCTAGCTTACGATCTGACTACGAAGAGAAGGTTCCTTTGTAAATTAACATTCGTGACATGTTCCAAGCCAAGGCAATTTGGAAGTTCGCCATACTCTCGAATCACCCTGTCGTGTACTGCTAAATCTTTGACCCTTTATGGCTATAACTTATCAAAGAGTTCCCTCGCGAGTAAGGCAAAATCTTCACAGAACACTTCTTGTTGCGTAAATCCTGTGTCAACAAGAAGATTACTAGCAAGAACTAGTTCTGTAGATCAATGCGGCTATTCTATATCATTGCTTAATTATTCGTAGAATAAGGTAAATTTTCACCCTTGCTCTTGCGTGTTATTGTACGAAACATGTTGCTGCTAACAATGGTATTAATGCATTGCGATAAGCGGTACTTTAAGAATGCAAGTCTCGCCCACGCAGTTTGTCAATTTGCACCCATTGAAACCTTCTATCCGACGAAGTTTAGCGAAGACAGCGAAAGCCTATCACGAGGGAAAAATTAAGGAAGGCAGGTGCAACCTTCCTCGGCAATGTCGAATGATCAAATTTTGAACGTGACTTGCGTAAAGATGGAACGACGGAACGATTTCGTAACGATGTGAACAGTCAGCAAGTTTTTCTGATGTCTATAAACAAATATTAGAGTTTGAAAAATATTTAACGCACATACATTAAGTATTTTAGGTGAGATCATCAAGGTTTTTGAGTGGGCAGTTCCGTACCCATGAGATATGATTCTAACCGCTCTCATTTGTAGTCCATGTAACTTGGACAGTTTACTCTTAAACGTGCTTGCCCATAAGACATATTTCCAAATAAAATATGTGGTTGAATTAACACTAAACACAGATTTTGTGCACCATAAGTTTTCTCGCTCTGTATAGGAGATCAGCAGAGCTTTGAAAGTCAGAAAATGGTATGATACGCATAACTTTGTTTTGCTGTGCTACAAGTTTGTGAAAGCACTTGTTGTGTTGCTGGCCCCAGGCTTGACAGGTCAAAGACTTCTGAAACCTTAGACTCAATTAACCTAATAAAGCCACTCCAGGATAAGCGTCGCAAAAACGCTTTAAGCGGATTAAGTAAATAGTTGTTCTACCTAGTGTTAGGTCGAGACGAGCAAGTGGCAAAACGCAAGCTCGTATTCTCTTGCAAATACCGTATATTTTGTCTTTTTAACATTCAAGGCTAGGCGATTCGCGTAGAACCATTGCTCTATTTGTTTAAGTTGCTCAGTCATAGTGGGAAACAGGCATCTGATATCATCATGTGAGAAAAATAGGTCAGTATCATCTGCAAGCACAATAACATAAGGCTGAGGAACATAAATAACATTTACATAAACCTGGAACAGCAGTGGGTCCAATACAGAACTTTTTGTGACACCACAAGTGACAGGAAGAATACCGCTGGTTACTTTATTGATCTCTGCATACTAGCTGCGGCAAGTGAATCAACTCCTGAACAATGAGATGCTAGTTTCAGAAATTCCATAGCAAGGCATTTTGTTTAATAAGATGCTATAATTGACGGTGTCAAAAGCCTTAGCCTTTTCAAGCAAGACTCCAATGGTGCATTCCTTCTGTACCAGCACACAATTAACTGGTAAATACAGGCATTCGCGGTATCATAAATATAAATAGCATATAGCGATGGCCTTGGAATGAGCCGTGACCTTCCTTGAAAGCTTTGAAAACTCACGACTTAGCTGCTAATTTGGAAATTTTACAGGTAAAATTGCAATCTTACAAAGTCATTAGAAAAGTGCAGTTCAGAAACCCCTGCATGCTAAGTAGTTTCTGCTTTATCTAGAATGTACAGTTGCCACTTCGTGCCAAGCACTTATTTATTTATTATTATTATTATTATTATTATTTTCTTTTTATTGTTTTTTTTTTTATTTTTTAAGCTGTTTCTGGCGAAAAACACTTTAGGCGCCCGAGTTTGACGTCATCGCAAGCAGAACTTGGCGTGTCGGGACACATTCAAGAACGGCACGAATGGTGTGACGCACATTCATAGCCAGATTGTCTGATAATAATGACTATTATAAACCCGTGAGAAAACATACATCCCACGCGGACGCAGCGTGGGTGATGGGCGGCTTTTATTTCCTTTCGTTTTTTTTTTTGTACCGTCCTGCCGATGCATCTGCGTTACGACGGGTATAAAGACCGTACCCAATGAAGTAATATTTATCATTTGCGATGTACTGAATGTAGTTTAAATGAGTTTTGGAAAGATAGCAAAGTCGCTTTGTTTTAAGCTCTGCTGCTTTGGACTGAGGAAGTAAAAGCAGTCATCGCCGTTTTATTTGGAATGCAAAGGGAACTCATTTCGTGATCTTGAGTCCATGAAGTGGCTAGTGCTTCTGGAGATGGTTTTCTTTGCTTTTAACACAAGCTAGAAAGCATCTTTATCGCACCATCCAATATAACAAAGGAACTTTTTAACAGATGTGCTCATACATATTCCCACTTCTACTTGCTTACAAAAATAATGCTTGAAGAAAACCTGACGTCAGCTTACAGAGTTTTTTCAAGATAGACTGCTCAGTTTTGCTTTATGATATTAATCAAGCAACACATGGACTGTTAAGTTTTTACCCAAAGTTTCATGCTATGTTTTATTGAAAACGTCAAATTCTGTCTGGAAACCCAAATGTTATGTGAAAACCCTTGCTGTGAAGGTTTATCGTGTTTGTTGAGACAGACCTAAAAACACTCGATTGAAATCTGCTTGCATTTTTCTTGGAAATAGTTTTTTTTACTTTCAGGGATACCAATTGGGTAATTTGTTATGGCAAGCAGTATGTAATGCTAAAGCAGAGCAGTAAATATAATAGTTCATATGTTTGATCTGTGTTCACAGGTCAGCAAGATGGCTCATCAGCGAGGGGACCTAGAACATTCCGTCATTAGTACAGGAGTCTCTGAATTTTACAATGGGAAAAACATATTTTTAACTGGAGGATCAGGCTTTATTGGCAAAGTTATTATTGAAAAGTTGTTGAGATGCTGTCCGGGTATCAAAAACCTTTTCATGATGATCAGGCCCAAAAAAGGCAAAAGTATTGAGGAAAGGATTCAAAGCCTTTTCAAACTACCAGTGAGTATTAAAATTCAATGTGTGTTAAGTGTTATTGTCAATGACTGGGGCGCTATTATTTAGTTGTGGAAATACTTGCATCACCGTTCTGAATTACCCAAGGTTTTACAATCTTTTATGATCTTGGCTACCCAAACCTGGCGTTCACGAATGCATTTGGTTACAATTTATTTCAATGTTGTTCCTTTTCAGCTCTTTGACCGTTTGAATTGTGAGTCACCTGATGCATGGAAAAAAATAACACCGATTGCTGGGGATATTGTGCAAAACCAATTGGGCTTAAGTGAGGATGATAGGAAAACAATTCAGGAAAATGTTGATGTTGTTATACACAGTGCTGCTACGGTGCGCTTTGATGAGCCACTCAGGTAGATGTGGCAGTTGTAAATGAGTTTTTTAGTGCATTAAATAATATAAGTAGTTTCTTATATGCTGATATGTAGTATATCTTTCTTTCGATGGTGATTTGTGGTGTTTTGTTATGCAGTATTCTTGTTTGAAGGGCAACTGCAACTTAGTTTCTTACATTCTATCTTCAAATGCATGGGAGTTAGAAGTTGCTTAAGTAAGTATCTGTCATATTCCTAGAATTGCTATGGAGATGAACGTGTTTGCTGTGAAAGAAATTATTCGACTATGTCATGAAATCAAACACTTAAAAGTAGGCTAAATTAAGTCTTATTTTATTCTCTCCCCTCCCTGTGTGTTTGATTGGTGAGTTTAATATGTGTTAGAGTGTTTGATAGAGTTAGCTTAACTCATTTTGGTCTGCTACTACTTTTTAAATACATTCTCGTGCTTTGCACAAAATTCAGGTTGCATATTTTTATGCAGGATTTACTTTTTATATGAAGAGCTTTGCATGATATATATATATGTATACAACTTATGCATCTTGAAAAGTTATGTATGCCTTTTGCTTTCTGCATTGCAGCGAAGCAAGGGTTCTGTCTGACAATGTACTCCCATGAGAGACGTTGTAGGGGAATTAATTGAAAGTTGTAATTTTGAAATTATGTTATCTAGCTTTCAATTGTTTTTTGGTAGGATGTTGTTAATTTTTGGTCTTTGAAGCTTATTGTTCCTTTTTGATTTTGCATCGTGCTTTAGGTTTTCTGTCATATATCTACGGCATATTCTCAATGTAATTTGCCTGCCGATCAAGCTATTAGTGAGAATTTCTACAATATGGATACTCATCATCGGAAAATCATTGACATTATAGAGTGAGTGATTCCGTAAATCTTCTTTATCTAATATCTTTAGCCTTTCTTTTGTGAGTGCTGTTGAGGTTTGGCAGTGTGGGTGCTGTTGAGGTTTGGCAGTGTGGGTTGACAGGCCTATAATTTCTTACTGATTTTGTACATATTTTGTAGATGGATGTCTGATGACATGTTGGCGAAAATCACCAAGCCACTGCTAAAGAACTACCCCAACACCTACACATTTACTAAAGCAATTGCTGAATTAGTTCTAAAAGAAGAGGCGGAAGGATTGCCTCTGCTGATTGTTCGTCCCTCTATTGTATCTGCTTCAATCGCTGACCCAGTAGCAGTAAGTAGCGTGCCCGTATATGGACCGAATCCTGCTTGATAGTTCTGAAGCACTGATTTAAAAAAAAATCAATCCTAGCTTCATTGAAGCACGGAAATCAAGAAGTAGCGGAATTCATAAGTGGTTATGTCCAGGTATTTGGTTGATGTAATTTTGTATAAGATTTGATGTCTTTGTAGATTAGATTTGTTGTGATTGTTTTTTTTTAGGGTTGGATTGACAATTATAACGGAATCAGTGGAATGGTGGCTGCGGTAAGTCCCTCGTTCTGGATGCTCGTAGCTTATGCGAAGGTTTTAGAGGGAAACGGTCATAGTTCCTTTAAACAGAGGTGTACGTGAATGTGCTTATGGATGGATAGTGTGGTTAGTTTTTTCCTAAATGTGCAGGTAGTGTTCATTTATTGTTTTCCTTTAGACTTTGTCTGACTAAATAATGTTTTAGGCTGGGAAAGGAGTGCTGCGTACCTTGCTTGTCGATCCAAAGAAGAGAAACGACATCGTGCCTGTAGATCTTGTTGTCAAGTGCATTGTTTCCTCAGTCTGGTATTATGGTGTAAGCAGGTGTGTGTGCATGTTCTGAGGTTCGCAAAAAATGAGCAAATCGAATGGAATGCCCTTCGGTTTGGTCAGGGATAGCGATTTTCGCTTGCTTTGCCGGCCCATGCTTTGTGTCTCTTCCTCGTATTCGTGTTGTGGGATGCCGCTGCTAACGCTGCTCCTTTAGCTTGTGATGTCACCGTTCCCTTAGTGAAGTCGAAGTCTCCATTGGACACCCTAGTATCTTTCTTTTGAAGCATTCACTTTTAAGCTATGATGCAGATCCAGTATGCCTGTTCTCCTGTCGGTGCATGTTTATGCTATTATTCCTTAATGTTGTCGAGCATTATCTGTGCTTTTCGTTCGTCGTTTGCCATAGGATGAAGGAGCCGTTGATCATCAACTGTACATCCAGCAATGTCAATCCGACCATGTTTGTGCAAATGCAAACGCCGGTCGTGTCCATGTTGGAGAAGTACCCCTACAACAGCATCGTCCGCCGACCGAACTTTTCGTTTTCGGGAAACAGGTGCGCCCGCTAGCTTATTCGTTCTTTGACCCTGTTTATTTTTCACGTTCTTCCTATCCGTTCATCCCTCAGCCCTATTTTCCGCTTGACGTTTTCGTGCTCGTTTGAATTTCGTGTTCTTTTTTGCTTTGGTTTGCCAACCCGTTCGATAGCAATGTATTTCTTGTCAACAGTTTGTTTCACCGCTACTGGATGGTTGTCAGTCACTATCTGCCTGCGATCATTGCCGATGGATTATCAGTTCTCATTGGAAAGCAGCCAAAGTAAAGTGAACGTTTTCTCGATTCTAGCTGTTTTGCGCCAAACTTCATCGCCCAATCCATCGCTAGGTACCATCTCCTCGTTCTCGAACGCGACGTTAGCCGTTGTATAAGTTTGTAGCACGCTCCATGTTGTGTGGCACCTGTGTATGGTGCAGTTTTAAAGACTTGCTTTGCGCACGTGTACCTTGTGCTGAACATGCCGTTCATGAAACAACTTATTTAATTTGTTCAGGTTTATGAGAGCGTACCAATCACTTCACAAAAGTCTGGACGTCCTCGATTTCTTCATTTTGAATGAATGGACGGTAAGCAGCTCCTTTTTGTTCTGTGGTCAACTTCGACTCGTGGTTTGGTTTATGGGGGGCTTGTTTTGCATGGCGGTCGCTAGTTCGGAAAAGTAATCATTGCTGTCACCGGATTCTATCAGTTAGGCCGCGCCCGGGTAACGCCCGGGTTTCTGAATGATGCCCGACTGTTGCTAGGTAACAAGGTTATGGCGACCAAATGTAGCCGCGGCTTTTATTGCTTAGAATCCGTTTCTTTTATAGTGGAGTAACGACAACTTCAATCAAGTCCTGAAGGCTTTGCCTGAATGTGATAAGGAGGTTAGTTTTTGTTTAGCGGAATTTTCTTTCTTTCTTTTTTTATTTTTTTATTTTTTTTACGTCTATGGTGGTAAAAATGAGCCTTTAGTTGAGACAGCAAAAAGCGCTGTTTTTACAGGATTGCTTAAATAGTATTTGCTCTCAGTTTATAATGTGTATTCGTCTCATCATATCTTCCTGAGCAGCAACTAGAAAATCATGTTTTAGTGGGCATTGCTGTTTTTGGCATATGTCCTTCTCTACTGTTGATGGCCGACTGGCTGTTTTAGGCTTTCAATTTTGACATGCGTGTCATCGATTGGGCAGAGTATTACAAGTCGTTGGCATTAGGGGTCAAGCTATATCTCGTTAAAGACAACTTGTCTGATTTGCCCAAGGCATTCCGCTTGAAGCAAAGGTATGCTATTGGAGATTTTTTTTCCTGTCGAGCCTATCCCTGTGTCTTTTTTTTTTTTTCTTTTTCTGAGCCGCGCATGAATCTTTCTTGTCCATAGAAGCATTATCTTGAACTCTGTTACTTTGTGTGGCCGTAGCTTGAACGTTTTTATTCGTGATAGCCCGATCTGTAAGTACGCAGTAACTTGATAGAAGCGTTATTGCAAATAAGCGTTATTGCAACTTACTCGTAGGTACAAGTTGGTTCGTTGGATGTCGTCGACGATTCTGACACTAGTTGCCTGCCGTTACTTCTTTTTGAAGTCGGCTAGATTTCGTCGCCTGTGGTTTGAAGTTTTGTTTGCTATCTACCGCTTTCTGAGGTACTTCAGTATTGCCAACGTTAGTATGTAATGCAGCTGAGCAAAGTTAGCTCCTGCTTGTTTCGTTGGTTTGTGTGGAACTTGTCTCTCCTTATGCAGTGACCATCCAGTTACCGACTTTCTCATGACAGTTTTGGTGATTGGTTCTTCTTCGGTAGTCGGTATTGTTTGAAAGATTTTTCACTACTACATTTGGCATGGAGGTAATGTTGTTTTTCTAACAATAGCCTGCGACACCCCTTCTCCTTCTGTTTACTATATATTCATGGAATTGTTTCGCCTGCGCCTTTCATCGGCCTCTAGTTGACGCACATTTAATTTTTGTTTACCTTGACTTCCTCTGAGCCTTGCTTCGTATCGCCTCTATCTTATGTTAGCCTTTTTAGAGTCGTGGGACGGGCGTGCACGTGCTTGTGTGTTCGTGTATGTGTGTGCATGTGTTGGTGTGGTTGTGTATGTGGTAGTGGGTGTCTGCACAATTTAGGTATATGTACTTGCTCTGGCTCGTCACCATGCTACATGTTCTGGTGTCAATTTCTAGAGTTCAGTTTAGCAGCTATGCGTTGTAGTAGTTACCCTGCTCAATGAACGTCCATTGCACATGCGTGCTTCATCTGCCGAGACAAAGCTGTTCCACCGCAGGGGCGTGGTCCCGACTAGACACTCGGCGTTCTTTGACGTAGATCAAAGCTTCTAGGTCGTGACAAGGCCGCGTTGCATTTTCACTCAAATAGTCTAGAAGTATGCGTTACCTCTCTTGGATGAAGGTTTTCAGAAGCAATGCATCATATTAAATAAGAATAATTTTTTTTACTGCTTGCTAAATTTGTTGGGATTTGTGGTGTTCCTGTATTAGAATTCTCTTTGTGCCTACTGAAATATTGGTAGAATTGCGTTCTGTACGCTTTGATCCTGGTACAAAGTGAGCGTCTGAAAAAAACACGGAAGGTCTCGGCATTTGTTGAACGTCTCTTTTTCTACATGTCCTTGTCTTGGCGATTATTATTGTAATGCATTATTACGATAAGTTTTGCGTACACTACGTTTGGATTCAAAATTTATGTGTTGTTGGCTTGGGCTAAAGTTTTCGTCTCGTTGATTGTATTTATAGATAGCCTTAATTATTTATAAATATTTCTGGCAGTTGCCCGTTATGGACGCTTAAAAACCGTTGGTCGGGGCTTAGGATTTTTCGTTGTCGGGTTGTGCAAAAACGGAAATACAAGCTGGCGTGAGGTAGATCTGATGTTCTTGTATCGATACCCGTTTTTAGTTATGCTGGCGCTGCTTGCTCCGTGTAGTAGACAGTGAGTGAGTAGGCGCTCGAGTAAGTGAGTGAGTGAGTGAGTGAGTGAGTGAGTGAGTGAGTGAGTGAGTAAGTGAGCGAGTGAGGGAGTGAGTCATTGAGGGAGTTAGTGACTGCGTGAGTGAGTATGCGCTTAAGTGAGCGAATATTGAACTGATGCAACACTTCAGTATTGCAGTGAGAGAGTAAGTGCTTGAGTGAGTGAATAAGCACTTGAGTGAGTTGGCGCGTGGGTGACTAGGCGCTCGAGTGAGTAAGTGAGTGAGTGAGTGAGTGAGTGAATGATTGAGGGCGTGAGTGAGTAGGCGGTTAAGTGAGCGATTGTGCGCTGCAGCGATTGAATAAACACTTGTGTGAGTAAATAAGCGCTTGAGTGAGTGAGTAGGCGCTTGAATGAATGAGTAGGCGCTTGAATGAACGAGTAGGCGCTTGAGTGGCTGAGTGAATAAGCGCATGAGTGATTGAATAGGCGCTTGAGTGAGTAGGCGCTTGAATGAATGAGCAGGCGCTTGAGTGATTGAGTAAGTAGGGCTTCGTTACAAGTGTGCATGAGAACGTACGAGAAAAGAAGGAAAGAGCTTTAAAAAAATTTTTGAGGTTTTATTAAGCATTTACCCGTCGCCTTCAAACGAGCGGTTTTATTTAGTCGCCTCTCAGATATCTAGCATTGATATCGTCTGCCTCCATCTAAATTATCAGCCTTAAACCTTAACACCCAATGGCTTGACATAGTTGATTTTTCATTCATCAGAAGGGAATAGGTTATTTGCTTGCAGCTTGCTTCGCATCGTCTGACACCTCTGCAATTGCTTAGCATTGTCGGGCGCATGCAAATGGAATAGATAAATTCGTTACGTAAAGAATTGCGCTTTAATGCAAACTTGTCTTTTTCCACCTTGTAATCTTACTCTTGCAAATATGAGAATTCGAAGAGCACGTGATCATTGAACCGCAGCAAATAGGAGGTAAATAAATTGGGTTCTCCAATTTTGTTGCTGTTCAAAACCGTAAGATGCATGAAAAGTAGGATAGCCCGTGTTTTGTTGCAACTTTACGCGGCTTTGTATCTAATTTTACTTTTTCTATCATCTCTAATGTTTACCTCTTCATGTTGCTTAAACTACTAATGGCCAGAAGACTCGGGTTACTTGCAGACAACTTAAATTGAGCAAGACATTATCAAGTTTCTCTAAGGGTCTCCAATTGGCCCTTAAAATATGTTTTAAAATAGTAAAACATTCAAGCAACTTGTACGAAAATATGAACAATTATATCCATTTCAAAACGCTACTAAGGGCTAGACTAATTCTTAGATTAAAAGATCTATTTCTTCCATTGCTCCGACTTACAATGCTTTAAATTCTAAAACCTGTGTAAATTTCTTCTTATAGACTTAAACAAAAATAATCCAAGCTGTGTCAAATCCAACTATGTTTTATTTTCAAGAAATTTATTCGCCGGTGAAAAAAACACAAATGTAAGCAATATTGCAGCAACCTAATAGAACTTGGATAGTTGGCAATAGTCCAAATGCAATTATTTCTGCGAGGTATGGCATGGCTCTACCAGAAGGCCATGTGGGCTTTTTCATGGAGTGCCATCTCAATATCTTCTTACATTAAATGGTAGTTGCATTCTCAGTGTGATTCAATGGTTGGTGGAAGATGTTATCCTACCAGGGACACTGGGGATTCTGGAATACTCCTGCGACAATGGAGACACTCCCTGGACACTCTGCGACACTGTCACGTTGGCACACTTTTCAGTTGGACTACGTGGCCTGTTTAATTTAGCCAAAATCGTTGATAACCCATGGCTTTCCACTAATGTGTTTGATCCTTTTGAAAGTTTAAACTTTTTTGGTGAACAGTCTGACGCTTAATGCTGAGGTGGATAAAACAATCTACGTTGCTTGCGAAGTCTGCATTATATATTTTTTAAGTGAAGTGTTGAGATTGGGGTCGCTTTATTGCAGCGTTACGTTTTACATTATCGATTGCATGCTCTGCAAGAACCACGTGGCAGTCCCTGCAAATGCAACTATAATCGATTCGAATAATAAAATCCTGTTTGCATTCCATATGAATCTTTTCTTCTTTGTATCATCATCTGACAATAATTGTTATTGAAATTTTTTTTTATCTCACATGATATTTGCTGATATTTGTATTTACATGACGCATTTAATCAATCCCCTGATTCCCCACACTACAATGTTGGTTCTCCTTGAATATCCACACAGAACCTGCCGTCACACCTCAGCTGCTTATGAAGGAGATGTATTGCTATCCCCAACAACGTCCTGGACGTCCGTACTCGAACCGCTCTAACAAAACCATCCTTTTCGAAAACTACTGATGCTGAAGGTCTTACTCCTCGGCTCTTGTTGCATGACCTAATTTCCGCTCTTTAACATGTTAAGAGGCTCCGTGCTTTCATTTGTGTATCGATTCAAAATCTTCGCAGGTGCTCATCATGTCATCGAGCTCAAACCCGTTGACTTCTGCCTTAAAGAAATTGCTGGCTAAAGGCCAGGGTATCTTCTTTTCGAGGTCAAGGTAGCCCTTCAACGCGCATTAACGTGGTTACATCAGAGCCAACCAACAAGATACGTCGCTTGGCCCAGGGTAGTTGGATATTATTCTCCATTTATTCAAGAACATCCTTCTTTTCGAGGTTAGGGTAGGCCTAAGCAGCTCTTTACGTGGTTACATTTAAGCCAATCATCAATATACTTCGCTGGACACAGGGCAGTTGGATACAATTCTCTATGCATTCAAGAGTCAGTGGTTGAGCTATTTTTGAGGTCAAGCAGAGCCTATGGCGACTACGAGTTCCTTAAGGCATTTTTCGAATCATTTTGCATAGACCTTGCTCTACTTCGCTCGCCGTTTCAAATTGCCCGCATCACCACGACGCATGTGCAAGCTTGGTGTTACTTCAACGGCCATTGTTCGTGCAAATATGCTTGGATGTTAAAAGTTGTTTTTAAGAGTAGCGACCAGAAGAAATGGCAATCCATGGGTCTAGCAAAGCGCCTCGTGGTGACGCACTATGCCCACTAGTGTTCATGCGACCTGAATCAGTCTCTGTCGAATGCAAATATCAAATAGCTGATTAGTACAACATCTGGGAGAGGTATCGAACCCAAACACGTTTCGATAAGTTTGTTATTTCGATGTTTAATTTCGCATAAGCTTACGATCGGTTAATTCCTACTTGCTAAGAAGAACGTGGCCTCGCTTCTATTTTGCTAGCAAGTTCGATTAGCGTCGTAGGCTACCTGACGTTTCAAAGTTCAGTGGTCATCTATCGGCAGAAGTGCGGTGTCATACTGTCTGACCTTATCATTGCCAGTGGCTCTTTAAATTATCCCTAAATATTAACAAAACCGGTCCAGATTCTTTTACTCTGAGAACATCCAGGTCACACCGAAAACGCTCTCCCTAGTCTCTTGACGTTTGCAACAATATAATTAGTTCACTTCCAATTCTCTTCTAGACGACATCATAGTTCATGCAAAAATTCTCAAACTCGTCTACAGGCTACCCTCATGTCCCCGTTTTCGGGCACGGGTGCTGGCCGAACTATCACCAGACCTAAAAATAAAGTTCACAGGAATATCCTGCCGTTGATGCGCGTCTGATTTGCTCATTCCCTTTAAGCTAACGTTAAAAATCATTTTGAAAAATGATTTTAAAAAATCAAAAATTTTTAATAGAACGTCTTTAACAACCATCTTTTTAATTGTCGACGTTGTTCCAGAGCTTGCTTTTTACTTAAAATTTTCTCATAAAACCCATGAATCAAAGCGCCGTAAGTGGTAAACAAGCTCGAAATGTCTTGCACATAAGCGGTAATCTATTCGCATTCCTATCAGGTCGAAAGAGATCTATCCACGAACAAGAGTCCCTTCCAGTAGTTGAATACAGACCTAATATTTAATTCTTCGATTTTCGGTTTCCAACGGTCCCCTAAACCAAACGTAGTCAAGATGTTTTCTCGTACATTTCTGTCATTAAACTTGCTCGTTAAACATCGCCCTTGCGACGAACTACTGTCAATGACTCAAAGCGAGTTCTGAATTAGGAATACGATAGCCTTATCGTAGAAAGATAACGTGTAAGGAGTTCTATGTGTAGAAGCGAGATGCCCCATCTCAGTGTAACGTGTATGAATTGACGCGTAGTTGAATCCGGCTGTACGCAAGGCACTTTTAATGTAACTTTTTCCCTCTTCACTAAAGATTTGCAAAAACGTCGTACTTCGCTGTACCAACATCCTGTCACTATTAGTAAGGTAGAGACGAACTCAAGACACTTCGCTTTCGGGACATGAGAAATCCAGGCTGCTATTTTGAATTCAAAGCCGTACGTGATCGCGAGTTTGAATATGATAAAAATAAGATACCCATGGGTAGTTCTGAGACTTGCATCTTAACGGTGGACCCCGCGACGCTCCTGAAGACGGACAGTAACTTGACATTCCCTTATAAAAATAATCAAGCGTATGTTAATTGGAAGCTTACCTGAAGGAAAAGACCACGCAAACTCCAATGTGTGTAGTGCAAGATGGCTTGCGCTACTGCAGGTATTGCCGTTGTTCTTACATCCAGCGCTACACCTCTCAAAATATGCTGCCACAAATTGGGAACGTTTTCTGCAATGTAGGTTTCGTCCTCTGAGACGACAAAGTTCGTTTCATTTTGATGATGTCACAAATGTACATCTCCCTTGGAAATAGCCAGAAAAAGCCAACCTAGCTGAGTGAAACATGCACTCTCTTCAATTTAGACCGGTTTCAGTATTACTTGAAAACAAACACGTCGTCCTGAAACAAATTTGCCAAGGCATACAAGGCTAGGTGCATGTTTGGCAATAAATCCATTATCTGTGTTCTCTGAAAACTATGTGCATGACTTTTTGTCGGTTTTAAACTTTGTATCTATTCCCATCTACGAGGCGGCAATCGACAAACGAGCTGAGAAGTCGCTAGCACCGCTAAACGAGAGGCACTATTAGCCCTCGCCCTAGCATCTTCAGCGAGATCAGGGCAAATAGGTTTCGAAGATAAAAGCCGCCTTCTGGTAGCTGACTGAACCGCCATAGAAAAAACCAGGGCAGCAAACGCTGACGTCAGCACTGAATGTGTGGTGTAGGACCACAAAAGGTACGGAATTGTTTGGTTACTAAACATATTCTTTTTTTCACTGGTGAAGCGCCAGTGAGAAATAAAAACGCGGTAGATAAAATGCGCCAGAAAGAACATCCGCACAACAGGCGCACGAGAAAAACAAACAACAAACAGACTGTTAAATAAGTGTCAGAATTCCGTCACTAGACACAGATCACGAAAACCCGCTGCCGGGATATGTTTAGACCATGACAAAATTAAAATCCCAGGAAGTATCAGAACACTTTTAAAAAAACGCTCCCAAGCGCACCATAACGGTACCGGTGCCTTAAAGAAACTTCTGTCAGGATAAAAGCGTAGGCAAATAGTCATGAAATAAGCAGGAAAAGCAGATGCAAGGATCGTGCAAGAGGAGACTTGATCCATCCTTTAATTATATAACGTTAACTGCGAGAATAAACATTAGAATAAACCAGCAAGTATCGAAAGATTTATATCCAACGCCAGCGAGCGACCGGAAAAGATATAGCATAGAAGTTCAACTACTCGCAGTGCTCCTCAAAATCAAGCCGCTGCAATACCATAAAAGCTAGCTACAGTCAGTCAAAGGGATTCAAACCGCAAACAATGCAGGGTGGAACTAGCAGCAATAACAAGAAATACTGATAATACGTGCAATAAGCGCCAAGCAATGGATGGATCAGCAGACCACACACGAGAAAGGTTTAATAGCCGTTCATCGGTTGGTAATGATAGAAGACCGAAGAATGATAGCCATGTCTAATAGGGTCAATGATGCGCGGGTTCTTCTTTTACGGCAGCTGCAGCACGCAAGGCACGATGAAGCATATCAATCGAGGCTCCTCTGCAAAACTATACTTGATCAGCAGATGATCTTCTGATCAGCAGAAACTACACGATCCGAACCCATTCATCCTTACTGAACCCCAGGAAAATCTCCAAACCCTTCAACATCGAAACCCCGCCATACGCTAAGACCACCGGGAACTCTTCCACGCAGTTCAGACACGATCCTGATCCCGTCATACTTACATGTATTGTCAATTCACATCCGAAAATGCCATGGACTCCATACCTACCGACGTAACCTTGAATAGCAATCAATCAACCTCCAATCGCCTCGACGTGCAGGTCACAAAATCACGGCCCGATTCGAGGAACTTACCTTAGAGGCTGAAACTAAATTTTGACGAATATCGCATCCTTATTTAATTGGGCACTCTGGAGTTTTGCATGCCTCCTGCGCTCGCTCTAAGTCGCGTAGCTAACCGATACTCTGAGACTTAAAAAGTCGGAAGACTGCTAACTTTCAGTAGTACATGGTTTTATGAGCAAACTAGTTAATAAAAACTTTGACGGCGAGTTTAAGGCAATATCGAATAACACCTTTCAAGGCGTGAATTCGAACTGGCTGCAGGCGGTTCTTCAGTGCTGCACATGCGAGGACTAAGCTAGCTGCTTATAAAGGAACCAAACAGGTGAGCGGCTATTGAATAACTTACTTAAGCAACTAATTTATAGACAATTTATGGGCGGGGAGGGTAGAAACTCATCAAGCCAACAAAAATAATAATAATAATAATGAACTGTTCAAATGCTACGCTATTTTAACCCGATCACTTTTTTTTTATGACAAACTTTTATATGAACAGCCATTCATTCACTTAATAGGGTAATAAGGACCGGTGTTATAATTGTTTCTGGTTAACAAGGAGTTTTCGGCCTATCCAAAAAGGCTACGAGAACTGATTCACACCATGGCATAGCTATAAATATAAATGAACACACGGCAATAACTGGCATGCGTCTAGTGACAAGGGTGGGAGAGCTAAAAATGAAAGTGCCAACCGGACTACATGCTTTGACGATGGAAATGCTTACAAGCAAAGTTGCTAGGAGCATCAACGATCCTGAAATTTCTCAGTTGGATGGAGCCCATCTGAGGCATAAAAACAACCAAGCAGGAAAGTTGATACCAGCAACATGCGACATGTAACCGCAGATCAGTATCGCCTATCGATACAAGAATTTCTCCACATCGTTTCCGGACCCATCACCGCCTCGTCTAAATCCTCGACTACCACGCCAACCACCACGCCAACCACCGCGACCACCCCTTCCTTGGCCACCATAACCTCGACCGAAGCTTCTATTAGGGCGATAACTGTCGTCCATGGCAACTCCTTCCGACCTACCGTTCCGCTGACCAGGCGGCGTGTAAACTCCAACTGAACCACCCCGTTTCTTCTTTTCGCCAGGAGACCCTTCGAAGGTGATGGGAACGATCCCGGCTCGCTTGCGCCTGCAAGGAAGAGAGCGTTTAAGCACCAATACCATTCTTCGAAGGCCTCCTATACACACGACAGCAGATAAAAAATACTGAATCTATTTGAAGCGCAAACGAACACCATCGGCGTCCAAACAGACAAATTCAAACCCCACAAAACCTTTTTTTTTCTCCGACTAAATTTTTCAATCGCAACTTACTTTTCTTCGACTGTTTCGTCTTGCGTCTGTACTACTGAAGCCTGAAATAACGGAAATCCAAACTCTACTGAGCA
Source organism: Craspedacusta sowerbii (assembly GCA_003687565.2). Classification (NCBI taxonomy): domain Eukaryota; kingdom Metazoa; phylum Cnidaria; class Hydrozoa; order Limnomedusae; family Olindiidae; genus Craspedacusta; species Craspedacusta sowerbii. The sequence goes on from QQSS02215949.1 coordinate 18,112, forward strand.
CCGTGAATCGGGGTAAAAATAGATGCCGGTCCTCAGATATGGGACAATCTAAAAATGCCGCCCAAAAACAAATCCATCCGGATTAGCTAGGTGACTCACATTATTACACCTCTTTTTGGATTACTCTTTTGAAGGAGTAAAGCACAAAAAAATATAACAGGCGTACCTTGGACTTCCAAGAAACTTGCACGGAACTTTTATAAGAAGGAGGATTGTGAAACAAGTCCTGGAGTAATAGAAAAGCAACGGATGGCTGTCAGACTAATAATCTAACATGGTCCAATTTTAATTACAAAACCTAGGCTAATGATGGGGTGGGGAGCACCCCTCGGCAAAAATTAAGAGAAAAGTTATCAAAGCTCAAGATTGTTTTCGTTAAGACGGTAATAAATCCTAATTGGACCCACGGTTTCTGCCAGATCATTCGCAAAATTATTGAGGAAAATTCGAGCATGGCTTACCAAGCGTAGAAGTGCGCTGGCAAGAATATTTCAAACACACACAACCACACACACACACAACTGACGATGTATCGGGATACATACCTTGATAAGTGAGTTAACATTATTGCACGTCTTTAGGGCAGAAACCTGAATCTTGTTGGATTCTTGCTCAAGTTCGGCACTATTCTTGCCCTGTAGAGCGACTCGCAACTGCTTAATATACAGTTGCACTTGACGAGCAAGATACTGCAATCTGACACAAATAAAATAATTAGGCTTTGCCATCACAACATCAACAATAACACCAACAAGAGCATTGAAATAAGCTTCGCTGAATCAACAGGCTGTTGCCCAACGGCCTAACGAGCCTATCGCAGTTTGATAACGTGCCCAGAATCTTCTACAACCATTTCAAGAGCAAAGCACTTTCAATAGGGCTGACTTCAGAATAAGGACGAAATGGTTTAATCACAGCTAACAATGAAGTCCGCTTATTAGCCGAGAGATCTTCATCATAAGTCAGCAAGGAAGTATGGCTTCAGGGAACAAAGTAAAAAACAAGTTTCTCTCGCTTCTCAGATAACAAACCGCGCACCAGAACAGAGCATTCGAACTCCAACATTGCAACCGGACTCAAAGACATGCAAATCAAACCAGAATAACCAGCAAAGGACTGACCTTAGTCTAAAATCCTTTAAAGTCGCCGATGCACCATCCGCAGCTAAGAAACCATTATCCTAAAGAGAACAAAAGACGTATGACGTTCATTACTCGAGCTGATATGATCCATGAGATTATTTAATAATCAACGAGACCAAAGAATATGATCACCATTTTCTCTATAAGGACGTTGTTTACAGCAAAGCCTGACTAATGTTACAAAAGTGGAATTTTAGAATTTTGCGACATTGTCTATCCTGCTGGTCTATACTAAAACAATAATGCACACTAGAGAACCATTAGCATATAGGTCTGCAACGGTATCGGGTATGCCTATAGTTTTGAGATTCCAATCCTCTGGTCTTTTACGAACAAGACTAACACCAAAGAACTAGCTAAAAGTCGATAAGGTCACGCAAACCCACCAAAGAACACATGACGAGACAAACTATAACGCAATAAGATGAATACCTTGTTGCCGATCTTGTGGAAGGCAAACATAAGACATTCGATAAAAGAGAAGTTTAACGTTGCGAGCTTGTCTTCGTCGCTTTCGACCTCTGCTTCCCCCGATTCAGGCGGCAACGGCATATATTCCTACAATAAATAGAAGCAAATCCATGAGTTCTCTGAAACCACAAGTATAACATCCGACAAGCAGTCTACAGGGAACCCCCGCATTTCTCAAATCAAATCATGGCTATCGTTATTTATACTTTCCTTTCATTTATATTACGTTGCTTTGGTGACTTTAGAGATGCTCATACTGCTCGGGCGACAAAGTGAAGCATCAAAAAACATAAGTTCAGCAAAACACCAAGTGACCAGGCAAAAATGCTTACAAGTAACTTGTCAAAAACAATCTTTATGTGCTGCTTCGCTTGCTCCTCAGTGATGAACGCGCTTAGGTCCGCTACAAGCTTCAAGACTTCCAGCTTGTAATTCTCGCCTCCACTAATATGATCAATCACTGGCAGCACTTGAGACAGCAGATAGCTCAGGTATTTTTCGGAAGACGCGCCCTTCTACAAAATACGAACAGGAAACTGGTGAATGGGTCACTGAAGACAGTACTTCAGCAAACATTGACGTGTAAGCTGTCTAGCGGACTTTAAACAAAGATTTCTGTAGAGAGATCTGTAGAGATCGCTGTACGGGAGGGAAATGATAACTTCAAACAAAATGTAACGCTAACTAATCGTGCGAAACCGAAGCATATAGACCGATCCCGCCAACGTCATCTAACGACACAAGCTGCCATATTGGTGGACAACCAGCGTTTTGCCGTAAAGCGACCTCAAGCAGTGCACCTACCACTCAAGGGAGCAAAACGGGAAAACTTACTTCTGCTGCGTTATGCGTTGCTTACAGGAAAGGCCTGCCGGAAAACGAAAAAGATCGTTACTTGGAAAAAACCGCTCTGATCGATGGTCGGGACCCTTATGACATTTGTGTGGTCAAGCGATGACAGTCTTTTGACAGCTCTTACGTACCGAGACATCATAAACTACCTCGTTTTTTTCGCCAAGCCCATGCACAGCTGAGGACTTGTGTTGCTACATGGGACTCAACAACAACAATCTATTCTTCTCCATAAAAGCAAATTACAACCTTCTACAAAATCCCCAGATACTAAATAGATTATAAACTGGAAATTTTTTTTTTTAGTTTGCTCTATAGTTCACAATCGTTCAATGTCCAACTTGTAGACAAAGCATCTGGCTAATGATCATTTTCATTATGCCATTCAATATTACATATGCTTTTGATGGAGAAGGAGGCATCCTCTGTAGCGATCGAGCGATAGAAGATCAACGATCTGTATGTCATCGTTGCCAAGTTACGCGAGGCTACCATTTATAAATTTAGCAACCGAAATGTCTGGTTTTAGATACCATGGAAGCATGATGGTTTCTGAAGCCACTTGTTGACCGTGGTCGTGACTTCGTGCTTCTAGAGGCCCGAAATAACTACATAATATCTGAAATTCTCTTAAAGGCGCTACATTCACAGCGACTGAGCGAACCACCCCTTCGACCCAGGATCATTTCAAAAACTTCTGGTTGTATCAGTACTGGGCATTGCACATGTATGGCAGGTTGTGGGGAAACATGTACTCATGTGACAGCATTGTTATTTTATGCGGAGTCAGTTATTATGTTTCGTGACTCAAAAAATGTAACAGGTGAAAAGGCTTATTGGAAGGTACCATCTGTCAACAAAGCCCGGTCATATAAAAAGCTGGGACAGATTGACTTTTCATCACCAAAGTCGTTGAAAAGAAAACTTCAGGCACATGCATGCCATGATGCATCTACCAAAATCAAGAACACTAAGAACAGACCTGCTACTTCCTCAAGCCTTGAGAACCTTGGCCAGTTTTTTGTAGACCTAAATGGTATCCCTACAAAACCTGTCGTGTTAGTGTTATATACTAAGTACTGCGACAGGTATGTACCAACTGTTTTGAAAGGTGACTATCCAACTAGTTTTGCGGATTTAAGAGGGTCTGTCAGATGCTTCATAAGAAGAGATTAACAAGGTTTGCAATAGCATCGATGTAAGCAAAACAGATGAGCAAGTCATGCCTATTCAGTCCGCAACATAAAGGCAGTCAAAAAATCGGTTGTGGCAACGCTTTCGTGCTGGGAGAATAACAGCTTCAAACATGAGGGCTGTATATCACACTAGTCAGAGTCATCAGTCGCATAGCCTAATAACGTCAATATGCTATCCCTTTGATGTGCGCTCAGAAGCTAGAGAGTGGGGATGTACACATGAGAAAGATGCACTGACATTGTTTAATGATAGGATTACTAAATGTCCACAAAATGTTCATATAAAGTTGTGTGGACTGTTTTTATCTCCAGAACATCCGAGCATCTCCTGATGCAATGATGATGTGCGACTGCTGTGGGACAAGTCCAGTACAAATAAAGTGCCCGTTTTGTATTAAGTTCAGTGTGCTAGTAGATGCTGAGACGAGGCTTAACAGAGCCAGACATGCTGGCTCTTTGTCAACATAGTCAGATCGCCTTTTCCTTACCACAAGCGAGTCACCCTTTGTTTCACATAGGCCTGTTTTACTAATTATTTGATTATAAAAATAATTATCTAATTATTAATATTAATTTGCAGACGAAAGCTGGAGGATATAGGTGCTGGTGATACTTTGAGTCGTCATATGCTTCACGGAAGCAAGTTTCATCAAAAAGACGAATGAAGTACGGGGATAACAGTGCTCTTCAGGACTTCGGGATCTTTGGGACTCTATAGGACACGCTAAAAAAAAAGCCACGCCATTTCGCGCCTTTCTTCGATTTAATTATGGTGGTGCAAATAGTATTACAAGTCGCTAAGAGAAAAGTCAAAAGGTCTCAGCCACTTCAGCATCAGTTCTTACGAGATTTCTTCCTCCCATAAGCGATGGCAACTCTCTCCAAAGGAAGTCGCATTCTCAACAAAATTATCTCACTCGCTGTCAGCCTATGGTATGCGCGGCGATGTAAAATGTTACAGAGCGCAGAGCCCACAGCTTTCACCGATCCGCAAAGCAAAGTGGTCAAAATGGGGGCGAAAGGCTTGTTCAGATATTCCAACACGCAGTCGGAACTCTCGAAAACGGTTCTAATTGCTAAGCAAAGCGTCCAAGGAACTTGGGAGTTGTGTGTTGATGCTACTGGATAATGGAGCTGTTGAATCGCATAGAACCACTGTAATCAATTTAGCAGCTTATCCTAAATTTAACAGAGTGTTCCCGCGCTTCTACAACTAAACAATTAATAAACTACGCCCTAAGAAATTTGGGCGACTTAATGCGTAAACTGGACATTGGCCACATTAACCAGCGGAACCGTTACATACATACATAAATACATACGAACACACACACCCATATATATATATATAT
>QQSS02215950.1:0-11072 GCA_003687565.2 Craspedacusta sowerbii
ATTATTATTATTATTATTATTATTATTATTATTATTATTATTATTATTATTATTATTATTATTATGATGATGATGATAAAATGCTCGCATCGTAAACGAGACCTTCACGAGTGGCGAGGGTTCAAACCCCAGGTCAGGTCTTGCTCATCTCAGGCATACATCCCCTCAGGGTCATTAAAATGAGTACCGCTCTGCGGCGTAACTACAGGAGTAATTACGAACGGACTTGTCGGAGTCGATAAAGCCTGTGAGGTGGCGTATGCGTGACTGCCAGGCTGTGAGAGTTCGACTAAACAATGTGATGTCCGAGATGGCATCATCCGAGGCACCATGCCTAGAATAGTGAATGGTACCGAGGTCTACAGAATGTGTCGTGGTAAAATTAAAAAAAGAAAAAGTAAAGAAAATTTTTATTACGGCTCTATCAGGAAAATGCAAAGTATGATATATAACTTCTTTTCAGATCGCTGCGGAACAGTTAGTACTAGCAGTTCTGGTAAATATTCCCACTGTAACCATCTAACTAAGTCGCAGCTGAAGAAAAAACTTAAAATGTTAAAATCTACACCAAATGCCTTGTTTGAAAAATCAGGAATATTGTGTAATTTCTACGCTTTAAAATTGGTAACCGAGATTCTCGTCAGTTTAGAGATCATCAGGTCGAGATAGATTCGAATTTTTGGGGTTACTGCAAGGCCATGTTCGAATGCAAAGACAGGGTTCCTCCCTACTTCAGCAGGGAAGTATGCTTTGTGCACCCTAAAAACTGCTGTCCGAGAATACAAAACATAAGAGCTTCAGTTTACCCTCTTGGCTTAAGTCCTTAGGGAGTCCGACAGTGGCCTTTGACTTAAGTGAACCAACATACAAAGAAGTTACATCTACAATTCGGAAAATTAAGTCCAGTGGCTCACCTTGCCCATTAGACCACATGAGTATTATTCCGATGAAACATTGCCCTGCACTGCGAAGCTATCTACGGCAAATATTAGTACAATGTTGGGAGCTAAAATTGTTTTCTGACACATGGAAGGACGGAATACACGAAAACGACCCAGAAAATTTCAAGCCTTTCACATTAGAACCAGTGTGTTCGAAAATTCATACCTCCATAATACGCAGTAGGATATACAAGTTTGTGAAGGAAACCAACTATATTGAGAGCAATTACCAAAAGGGCTTCTGGACGGATATCTTTGGTACCATTGAGCATACGGAAACTATGTCTTTCATGATCACCAACACTCAAAAAAAAAAAAAACAAACAGCGAAGTTTGGTAGTAATTCTACTGGATCTACGAAATGCGTTCGGCGAAGTCCAACATAGCCTGCTGAATGCAATCCTTCGGTATCACCATATCCCAGCGAAGTCCCGTCCGAAGTTTGCGGCCTCATTAGTGCTTTGTATAGCAACTACCAAGTTTCGATTGCTACGAGTAGTTATGTAACCAATCCTATCGCCGTTAAGCGTAGCGTACTTCAAGGCGACAGACTATCCCCTCTTTTGTTCAGTTTGGTAGTGAATAGTCTCATAAATGCTATCAAAACAGAAAAAATCCGTTGTCTGGGCGATACCAGTTCGTGCTCTCTTATTAAGAGACACTAGTTCCACTTTGCCGACGACACTGCAATCGCCACCGCCGATGAAGAAGACAATCAATTGCTCTGCAGCGTATTTTCAAAGTGGTCGACCTGGGCCGACTTGAGCATACGTGTTGACAAATGCTATACCTTTGGTATCAAGAAGTGTGGATCGCGCGCTATACAGTATCAGCCCAATATCAAAATTACGTATAAAAGAGTGCCAGCAATTGCCGACGGCGAAAGTTTCACGTATCTTGGAAAGCAATTCAACTTCACCATGAAGTGTGATGCAGTGAAAGCTTTGCTGATGTTACGCGGTACCTGGCCAAAACAGATCTAATGCCCATCAAGCCAATCCAAAAAATAATGATTGTGCATCATTATGTTTAATATGTATCATTGCGTCACTGATTTGGATTGCGAATGCCAACTCTCAGTTCGGCGGATTTCGAAGACGGCAAGTAATGTTGAACAAAACATCATTTACTCTCTGACATCAAGTACAGATTCTAAAGCAGATCAAATTGTCGACAGGGCTACCAGAACTATCGTCAATGAATCCTTGGTCAAGGCAGAGACAAAAAAATTTTCAGGCAAGAGAATATGAAAGCGTTTGGGAGGCTCACAGAGCAAAATGCAATCATCTAGCACGTCCAGAAGGTCTCCACTAAAGAGTCGCTCTAAAAATGGCAGCTTGAGGTCTCTTGGCTTCCAAATAATATAGCTTGCTTTTGTCAAAAAGATCTCATATTCAGTCTTGCTAATGCATCGAACTTAAAGCGCTGGGGTCAATCTGATGGAAAATGCGAGCTATGTGGACATCCTCAGACGCAACTGCACGTTTTTTCATTTTGCAAGTATGCACTAGAGCGTTTCCTGTGGCGACATATCTCCGTACTCAACACTATCGTCCATCACCTTTGCCAATTCAAGAACGAAAACATTAAGCTGTATGCTGACTTGCCTGGTTCCGGTTTGCCATATCCATCAAAAATATTCTCGTCTCTTGTACCGGATCTCATAGAAGAAATGCAAGACAAATTTACGGCAGTAGAATTAACGGTCCCGTTTGAAACAAATACGAAGAAAGCTAGATCCTATAAAACTAATAGATATAAGAACCTGCGGTCCCAACTTCTAATACCCTGTGCGGACTTCCAAGTAATTCCAGTAGAAATCTCTACCCAGGGTTTCTTCACGCGGCAAGACAACAGATTCAAGCAGCTGCTGAGCGATCTTGGCTGCAACGTTGATCTAGTCATGAACAAAATGTCGGAAGTTGCCATCCGGACCAATTTTTACATTTGCTGTAGGAGAAACAAGTCCTGGACTGACCCCGAGATCTTGAAGTTTATATGACAATCTCAAAAAAGCAATTGCAGAATGTTGCAAAACCTTCCCGAAGCGAAATTTCTTGCATCTCTGTCAACCTAACGACCCTTGTTTGTGCAAAATATGTAGTGATGTTTAAAAAAATTATTATTTTGTTAATATGCTACTACTATACTATACAAACTATACGATACAGGATGCAGTAATTATGCGAGGTAAGACCGACGTTGTGTATACATTTATTCCGCAAAAGAAAATTTCCTTGCAGCGCCCTCTGTAGCATATCTAAATTATAAAATTTAAAGATCATCTTAATGGTTAACCTATGCTCCGCGTTGGAGTCGTCTCCAAATGCGCAACCAGGTTGGCAAGCAAAAAAGCCCCTGGAAACAAAACTTCTTTTATCGCGCTTTATTCTGTGGCGCAAAGCGCAACGAGGCAATTTATTTTAAGGTATCACAACAGCTGCCACTCCTTCACGTGGCTTGGAAAGATTTTCATTGGCGGGTTTCAATGGGAGCCGCCCACCTTGTCTGCATGACGGAATAATCAGGCGAGCTGTGAATTAATTATGCTTTGTGGAAATTCGTTTTGCCCGTTTAATGGAAACAAGCAATTAAGATTGCCATGCAAAGTTTGACAAAAAAGGTTTGTCAAGGCCGGATTTGTCATCAAGAGTCACTCCTTAGCTTACTAATTGCGCACGTATACATATCTGCATTGTTGATGCAAATTTTTTCTACAGACAGACAGATAATTTATGCAAAAGGTCAAAAATTGGGCGTTCAAAAAGTCCAATACGCTGATTTCACGGGTGTCGCACCCTTGTCTCCAGACAAAAACGCCTGAAATTTTCGGAAAGGGTGCGAATATTAACTGCATGATTTGGTGGGTGTGCTGTTTTGTGTTGCATGACTAGCTAGCGAGCTGGCGAGCGTGAAAGAGACGGGGATTCTATCGTTACTAACTGCGCATTCCAAATCCCTGTTGACGAGTTGCTGCATGTGACCCAGCCACGGAGCTATCATCACCATAAATGGGCACGGTTTGATTGCAGCCAGCTTGCTGAGATTATCTGCGGTATAATCGACAAAGTTTGTTTTCTTTGTGCCATCCTTCGAGGCGGTGAGGAGCGTTCGGGTGGCTTCCAAGGTAAGGCTGGTCTTATGAAAATGCAAGTCATTGTGGCCATGCCGCACACCCATGAAAAGCCGAAAATTCTTTTATGCGTATTAAGATTTATTTCAATGTTGCCAAAGTAGGATCGGAGATAAAAAGGCGCTTTCGCGGTTGGTTGGTGTAACGTTCGATGCTTTGGACTGACTGGCAGACATGGCGGTGTGATACAGTTTTCTTACGCATTCTCCAACAATTGCATAGACATAGCGCTACTTCATACATAATACGCGTTGTCACAGCTTGTGTCGGGACAGCACCAGGATGGACGTAAGTTATTTTTTGCGATTCGGCTGCGTCGAGGATCTACCTGATTTATTGTCAGTAGTATTGTTTGCGGCTCGCAAATCCTCGTAGAACATTCTCGAATAGCCTCAAAATTCAATTCCTTTCCTGTCCGAGTAAGCATTTTCGTCATCAACTATGCACATCGATGGATATCAACTATGCACGTGCTTGCAAGCGTGCCCTAATTATTTATCGCGATAAGGCGCACTTGCGATCTCCAGCTTCTTCAGCATCTTCTTGGTTATGTTTACATGGTGCAACCAGGGACTCTGAATTATTTGAAGTAGTTTTATCTTGTCACGTAAGCTAAAAAAATTGTGATGCCAGGCGCGTTAGTTTGCGTAAGAGAAGTTGGGTGTGGCCCAATGCAGCTTAGCTATTGGATAAGGGCGATAGGGAGCAGTCAGGTGTTCTACTTGCGAAATGCCAAAGCAAAATTTTCGGAAAGGGGTGTTTTCATTGATATAAGCCGAGGCTGAAATTTTTTAATTGAAAAAGAGGAATTTCCGGTGCCCTTGTTGCGGAAAGTTGTACTGTTTCGCTGGTTTGGAGCAAAGTGCTTTCACGTTAATTTGCTTTCCTTAAGCAATATGTGAACTATCATAAAGCAGATTCTGCACTCATTTTTTTGTCGTGTAAGTACCGTTTCAATTTTTTATCCTGCTGTTTTTTGAGAGGATTAGCAGTCACTCCTTTATTTTTTCACTTGCTATAGTATTGCAGAATATATACATATACATATACAGAAATGTAACTATAGAAAGCAGTAATTTTAAATGGCTAGTTCTTCACAGCAGTTGATTACTTTGCTCAAAATGTTTTAATGTAGGACAACGTTAAAATGGCGGATAGCGTGCCAGATGATCCCACATCTGTTGATGCAGAGTGGAAGAAGATCCAGCAGAACACATTTACCCGTTGGTGTAACGAGCATCTCAAATGTGAAAATCTTTTCATATACAGCTTGGAAACTGACTTTTGTGATGGACTCAAACTTATAGCATTACTGCAAGTGCTTTCGCACAAGAAGATTGCCAAATACAATCGCAAACCAACATTTCGACCACAAAAATTGGAGAACATAGCTATAGCCTTGAAGTTTATTGAAGAAGAGCAGATAAAACTTGTAAATATTGGTAAGTCACTGCTTTGATGATGGCTGGGTTACTATCAGTGCTAAACGTGTAACTTCTCATTTTCTGTTTCAGAATAAGGTGATACACTTTTGCGTTTTTCTATTCTGCAATGTCTTCCTCATTGTTCTTCAAGATAAATGCACCTTTTTCTGGAGAAGATTTATTGTAAAAAGCTTGTCACCTCTTTGTTAGTTCTAAAGGTCTGCTGATTTTAGTTCTGTTAACCATTGCCATGTCAAGCAGTGTCACAAAATGTGCAAGTATCAGCTCCGCACTTTCACTGCCATTTCATTCTGACCTTTACCATAATCCTGGTTATGCCCAAAATTTCGCCATGGTAGCATTTAATCCTATTATGTGATCAGAATATTGTATATTGCTGTTTTTTTTTGGGAGGGGGTAGAGGAAGGGGATAGAAACTTGTAAACTATAAGCTAAGTGCCTGTGTTTTAAATATAAGGAATCCTTGTAAATTCTTATTTATAGACACCATGTAGTTAATGTGCTTGTAAATAGTTTGAAAGAATTACTCTTTTGACAGTCTGCATTTACTTATGTTCTGGTAAGCATGGGATCACATGAAAAATATAAGTATTTATGAGTTTGAAAAACGAATGTTTTTTGTTTTGTTTTAGATGCTTCAGACATTCTGAAAGGCAACTTAAAGCTTATATTAGGGCTAATATGGACCTTGATCTTAAAATACCAAATCAGCCTGCCAATGATGGATGACGATGATGATGAAGAAGCAAAGAACAGGACACCAAAGCAGGCTCTAATGGGATGGATAAAAAGTAAACTGCCACCACAGGCGAGTCTATGCTCCTTTTTGTTACAAATGCTTGCAAGCTAAATGATGGTGTTTCAGCAGAAGTGATTGGGCATGCATTAGAATAAACTAGGTTTATTTTACGGCTTAAATGTCTGCTGTATCCCAGGGGTGCCTTAGAATCCGGAATCACCCATCAAAGGGAGTTTGGTCTCACTTTTGATTTTTAAATTAATTTATTTGAATACTGGTTATCACGATGGCCCAATTCCTTTGCTTCGTCTGTAGTTTTTGGCAATGTTGTGAAATTTTTTGTTATATGTCAAGAGGATTAGGAGGTAGATATTTGTTGTCATACGTGGTATTTCCTTTGCTCTGGCTAGAGCTTTACCTATCCCTTCCGCGTCTGGGCATAGTGGTTGTTTCAGCAAATCATGTTTCACAAAATACTGACAGCACTGTATAAGGTCATCATTATTTAAATCTGATCTGATCGCCAAGCACCAACAGCGGTGATGGGCCATGTCACCCTATTCATTGATAGCAAAATGAAGAAGTGATTCATTTTAAACTTGGCAATATTGGCCAGTAAAATCAATGCTGGGTGAATAATGTTTGAAATTGCAGGTTTTGTACTCAGGTAAAATGAAGGATGCTCGAGAAAATGAAAACCATTAATAAACTGCAAGATCTTGAAAGCATTTTCGTTGCATTTGAACATTCGCCCATTGGCCATTTGTTGTGTTTTAATGCAACCGTTCTTTCATTGTAAGTTTTATTTAAAAACCATTGTCTGGGATCATTATCTGTTTTTATGTTGCATTGCCACTAAAAAACTTGCAGATCTAGTACCTGCATAAGGCCGTGTTGTGTAGAATTCGTGACACCCACCAACTGAAATGCTTCAAGATATGGACGTGCCTGTTTTATGTTTCATTGAAAGTTTTTAAGTCTTTCTGTTGTGCAGGTACAAGTTGGTAATTTTAACAGAGATTGGAATGATGGAATTGCGGTTGCAAGTTTGGTTGAGTCTGCAGCACCCGGTTTGTTTCCTGAATGGGAAGATCTGTCACCTGCTAATGCATTGGAAAATGCTAGAGATGCTATGAAGCGTGCAGAGGATTGGCTTGGAGTGCCACAGGTAATGCTTCACAAGATTGAGATTGGCATGTTGCTTAATTTCTAAGTCTGTTTTAGGTACTTGAAATGCTAATCTTTGTTTTCCTTAGGTTCCCGGACTAATACACTCTCCAACAACTGAAAAGTTTTTGTGCATGCAGGTTAGGTAATACGAGTTTCAAAAATTATGAAACTTCTTCTCTTTTTGTACATACAGGTTATCACACCAGAAGAAATTACAAATCCAAATGTTGATGAACTCAGTGTGATGACATACGTTTCATACTTCCCAGAAGCAAAACTCAAGCCAGGGGCACCTCTTAAGCCAAAAATGACAGATGCATCGAAGTGCAAGGCATACGGGCCAGGTCTCGAAGAACATGGTGTTGTTGTCAACAAACCTGCAAATTTCACAGTGGAGGCCACTGGATCTTCCAAGGGTAAATTAACCGTGCAGGTATTCGGACCAGGAAGAAAATTAATCGATTGCGTGGTGCAAGATAACCATGACAACACATACTCGTGCCAATACATTGCTCCAAAGCAAGGTTTGTGAGCTTTTGTGAAGCCTTGGTGTCACCTGACTCTGATGTTATAGGTTAGATGTGTATGGTTTGGTAGACGCGGCAACTATTATAATTAACAATATCGTAACAATTATAATTCTCAATAGAAATATAATGTGCTTGCTTCTGTGTGTGTATGGTTAACCTTGCATGTGCTATGGCGTATTTCTTTACGTATATATATATATATATATATGTGTGCCTTAATTTCATCCTTTAATATTATTTAAATAAATATAATTCATTTTAGAAGATAGTTTTTGCATGTAGTTTATGGCGTGCAGTGAGGAATATTGATGATCCCGCGTTTGAATGTGGTTATTCCAGGTGTTTATGATGTGCACATCCGAGTTGGTGGCCACCACATTCCGAAATCGCCGTTCAGAGTGAATGTGGCTTCCGACTTAGATGCCACGAAAGTACAAGCAAGAGGGCCTGGTTTGGAGCCAAATGGAGTTGTTGTGGGTAGACCAGCTAAGTTTGAGGTATTTGCTACAAGTGCCGGTAGCGGTGAACTGGTGATCGATGTTTTAGACCCGAAAGGTAACAAGAAAACCGAGCTAAAAGTTGTTGACAAGGGTAATCATGTCTATGCTTGTGAGTATATGCCACTCATGATTGGCAGGTACGTCATCGTGATTAAGTACGGGGGTCTTGAGGTCGGCTCGAGTCCATATCATGTGAATGTTGGATCTGCCGCAGCCCGGGTTAAGATCTATGGTCCTGGGTTGGAACCTGGTCTGAAAACAGGGAAACCCGCTTCTTTCACAATTGACTGTGCTGATGCTGGAAACGGGGACTTGGATGTTACTGTTGAGGGTCCAGGTAAATCAGACACCTCTTGTGATGTAGTGGACAATGGCAATGGCACATTTACGTGTACATACAAGCCTAGCCGTCCTGGCACGTACGTAATTACGGTCAAGTTTTCTAAGGAGCAAGTTCCAAAGAGTCCTGTCAAGGTGTCCGTCGGGTCAACAGTTGATATTTCGCGAATCAAAGCTTGGGGTGCTGGCTTGGAGCGTGGTGTGTCGGGCAAACCAGCTGAGTTTTTCGTGGGCTGCAAAGGTCAAACGTTAGACAACCTCAGCATCGGGGTACAGGGTCCTACGGAGGCAAAGGTGGAGATTGAGGATCAGGGTGAAGGAACTGTCAGGTGCTTGTACTATCCTAAGCAGCCTGGGCAGTATGTGATTCACATAAAGTTTGACGAAGCGGACATCAACGGCAGCCCGTTCACAGCAAAGATCAGCCCGCCAGGTGATACCAGCAAGGTCTATGCGGAGGGACCTGGTTTGAAACCTGGAACAATCGCAGGTAAATTGAGTTTTGCACTAAATGTTTGTAAATCAAACCGCAGTTTAGCTTCAGTCTAAGTAGATACGCTCAACTTTCAGCTTGCCGTAAACCAACTGACATGCGTTGTCATGACTCTGGTGCAGGCCATGTGCTGTCATGGTGTGCAGGCTATGCGAGCTGCAGCGAGAACATGCATTTTAAGACGTGCGTGTGCTCATGTGGTTATTGTAAAGATCTTTTATAGTGTATGTACCTTATTAGGTGTATAGGATTTAGAAGGATTCTCGCCAGCCGTTTTCTTTTTTTAAAATTCAATTTAGATAAACCTGCCGAGTTTACGGTCTTCGCACAGCGAGCTGGGGTTCCTGGTGACTGTCAAGTTAAGTGCGTTGATGCTAACGGAAAGGAGGTGGAGTGCAAAGTGAAGGACAATGGGAATAGCACTTTCAGCTGTGTCTACTACCCGAAGGCTGCTGGCAAGCATGTCGTTACTATATTCTTCTTGGGAGAGGAGATCCCAGAGTCTCCTGTTACTGTTCCCGTTTCTCCCTATTGTGATCCTACCAAGGTCAAGGCTACAGGTGCTGGGCTGCAAGGTAGGAGGGTTGGTCGTCACCGTTACTCTGCTTTTTCAATTATTTAGCTGTACGTTTTTTGGTTCGGTTGGTCGCCACCGTTACTCTGTATTTTCGATTATTTAGCTGTACGTTTGCGGGGGTTAACGCCCAAGATAACGTGTTTCTAGGTTTCTCTCGCACAATTATTATGTAGCGTCATCAATCAGGTTGTTTTGTTTTGTTTTGGCTGCAGGGGGAAAGCTGGACAAGGCTGCCAAATTTAAAATTGATGCTAGCAAGGCCGGTGAAGGTAACATCGGTTTGACGATTGAGGGGCCGTCTGAAGCCCAGATCAAGTGTGATGACCATGGGGATGGGACATGCAGTGTAGAGTATACACCGGTAGAGGAAGGTGAATACACAGTGAACATCTTGTTTGCCGAACAGCACATTCCCGGAAGTCCGTTTAAACCAGTAATCTCCTCAGATTCTGATGCATCCAAGGTGGGTTTTTTTCTCCTTTGTTCTAGGTAATGTTAAAGATAGTAAAAATTAGTTCATAGCTTTTTATAATTTAGGTATTGTTAAATTATTGTATTTAATTCAAGCAAAATAACCCCGTGTTAAAAATATATTATTTACCGACTTTGCAACATTGTGCATAGAAAATTGAAAATTGTAAGCATGCATCCGCGAGGATACTGTCTTCAAGGAGTTTGAATCGTCTTGGTTGTCGGTGAATTCAGAAACGTCACCATCCACGTGTGCTTTATGCGTCCCTGCAACTCCGCCTCGGTGCTCCCATACGGGCACATTCTAGACGCTGATCCGTGTAGGGTTCGAGTTCCATGTTCCTTGAGATTCAGTCAACCTCGCCGGTCCTCTATTAATGGTGAAGGAAAGGTCTATTTTCTGTGATTGATCGTGGTCGATGCAGAATCCGTAACGCAACGACACTCGCCTTCGCGTATGGGCTAGAGTTGTCTTTTCAAGTCCAGAGACTAGATTTTCTGATAGAAGAACATGGAAACGTGCGTACAGGGGCGTGGAGATGTATACTAGTGTTACTGCCAGGGCGGCATATTTTTTTTTTCTTTTGGTTGATGAAACCGAGATGAGCGCATTCGTTCTGGCTTGCTTTCCATATGTAGAGCGTCGACCCTTATAAAAAATGGACTATAGTATATACGATATATATATATATATGCGATGCTATATACAATATATATATATATATATATATATA
>QQSS02215961.1:0-11071 GCA_003687565.2 Craspedacusta sowerbii
AGATAGATAGATAGATAGATAGATAGATAGATAGATAGATAGATAGATAGATAGATAGATAGATAGATAAATAGATACATTGTAAAGTTTGGTGTGGCCTAGAGCACCGAATACCGTACAGAGAGGCTCACATCACACGAGCACATATATTTTGAAATAGATCAAGTTAAGAAATTCGTCAGTTCCTATATTCACTAAACGCCAGACGCGTTTTGCACAATGTGGGGCTCATCAGTGAAGTGCATTTGAACCGAACGCGTGTCGCGTTGGGGAATGGAGGAACTGGTGAATTTCTTAACTTGGACAATAAATTGCATTGAGCATTCCATGTGTTGTGTTCCATTAATTAAATTTCCGATAGATTGTGCTTGGTCGCCACTTCTCGCTCTGCTAATGCCTAATTGATCGCATGAATAGTATCTTCAGAGACTATTAAAGATTTGAAAGCGATGGATCTCACATACCTTAAAGCTACCATTTATTCCTCAATCTGCCGTTGATCATGCCGACATGCCTCGTAGCTCAATAGGATTACGGCTGCACGCTAGGGTACTTAAATTAATTGCCTTCGATTGTTTTTATTTTATTTTAGAAAAAAAATTTGAACTGCTAGAGGATTGATCAAGCATTCAAAAGAAAAGGTTAGGGTTAAGGTAAGGATTAGTATTATCGTTAGAGTTTGGGTCTGGGTTAGAGTCAGATTTAGACAACAAATAAATAAGTGAATAAATAAATAAGGAACTTGCAAGCCGAATCCTCCATCAGTAACGCCTGCAGACCAATCGCCATATTGTAAGCAACTGCTACAAGATTGTTTTATCAGACCTATCGCAATTAACCGGTGATAGAGGAGTACATGGTAGATTTATACCCTCTCATTTACAGTCTTTTCAGGCATAGTGAGCTTTGTCCTCACAGATGCTTACCGTAGCAATGGTGCTGATAAAAACTAATACAAATACGCGAATCATGCATATCATGAAATTTGCTTATAGGCATAAACCCTGGAACTTATGGAACCATCCAGGTCCGCTCCGATACATGCAATACCACAGTTAATGCTCTTTGCCATGAATTAGTAAGCTTTCATATAAACCCGTGCCTTTTGTAAACATGAGCGCCTTCCAAGGAGGCTGGGAATGAATCAGTTCAGCCTCATTCTCCGCATAATCTTTCCAACTTTGCCTTCGTACAATCGTCAAAGCTAATTCATAATCGTCTCTTCCGCTTATGAGTGGTAATATCGGTGAAAACCGGATTGCGAGTACGTGCCAATGTTAAGTTGTATCTGGGAAGGTAGCCTGGCGATGACGATGGACTAGTAAGAGACCTTGTAACCGAAATCTTGGAAGAAGAAGCTCTCAAGAATGCAGCTCGTATTCGTGAGCAAGTTGTTTCTGATTTTGGTTGTTTTCTCTCACAAGAGCATTTGTTCTTCGAAAAGGCCTCTAAACAATTTTATTCGACACTTCGAACCTTTATCGTACGATACGAAAGACGTCCACAAACGTGCCCGACGCGCCTTAGAGTTGTCTCCATTCGCGAACGTGCAAATTAAGTTTGACGCCCACAATAAGAACTTTAGTTTGCACTTAAGGAGAAACCATGACATTTTTGCTAAGGATTTCAAAATAGTGGATCAGAATAACCAGCCCGTCGACTATGACTATTCGATTTTCTTTCATGGTGATGTTGAAGGTGAGCATGGTAGCTACTGCACAGGAGTAATCGATGAGGGTCGCTTTCAGGGAAAAATTCATGTTAAAGGTAATGAGTATCATGTAGAGCCCGCGGAAAAATATTTCAAGGATGGCGAACAGGACTTTCATTCCATCATTTATAGTGCTCATGACTTGGATTACGAAATTAAGCATGCCCATCCTGAAATGCCAGATCGGGCTACTACCTTGAAAGGAAGTTCTCTCGATCCCCGTACCGTGGAGGCTTTGCCTTTGGAGCCAGCCCTGACTAAGGACCACCGTCCGGAAATTGATGGAGCAAATGTTCCTCATGAGCGGCAAAGACGAGGGTCAAAAAATCGACAGAAGAACACATGCAATTTGAAGCTTGTTGCAGATCACTTGTTCATGAAAAAGTTTTATAGCAGGCAAACAGCTATTACTGAAATGGTTATGCACTATAATGCTGTTGAGTACATTTTTCGCAACCAAACCTTCAACATCACTGGTGTTTATGGAAGTGACTTCTGGCCACAAGGTATTGGTTTCCGGATTAAGGAGGTTCATGTGTGGTCTGACATAGAAAATGTGCCTGCAGATCTCCGCCCAGATCATATATCTGTTTGGCGTCTCCTTGAGTTATTTTCAGAAATGAACCATAGCTCAGTCTGTGAAGCTGTACTGTTTACCGATCGTTCTTTTGATGACAGTGTCATGGGCCTATCCTATGTTTCTTATCCCTATGGACAGCCAGGTGGTGTGTGTGACCCTTATGCTATGTATGGTACCAAAATGAGAAGCTACAATACAGCCGTTGTTACTTTTCAACTGTTTTTCCGAGAAGCGCCTCCTCCTGTGACTGAAATCGCTCTGGCTCACGAGCTTGGACATGCCCTTGGTGCACAGGTATATTGTTCTTCTGCAATTCAATTCTTACCCATTGAAGTTTGTTTAACAGTTTGCGTAGATACTTAAACTTATAAAATGCAAGATTTAGATCTGTGAAGGCTGACCTTCCATTTAATATTGTTATGGCATTACTGATAGCTGCATGACTTGTATGATACTAGGCAGTTACTTCTCAGAACATTTTCATAAAAATCAGTCTCTGATGACTGTTAAGTTTGGGCAAGTTTTCGAAATCATCCTTAATTTAGTATCTTTGTGATGCACAAAAACGAATTTTTGTACATTTTGATTTGACAGGTGTTTGAAAGTAAATTCCTTGTTGGGATGTATTATAAATATATGGATAAATTTAAGGGTATTTCATGAATCATATAATCATGTTCGTTTTAGCATGACCCTCCAACTTCAAAATGTATGCCAAGTGACCAAGAAGGTGGAAAATACATCATGTATGACAAGGCAACATCAGGCTTCATGCCAAATAATCGTGCGTTTTCTGAGTGCAGTATCATTAGCATGATTAAAGTTATAAGTAAGAGATTTGTAATATTTGAATTACCTATAATGCTTCTTCAATAAGCTTTTGCTCATTTGTGTTCTGTATATCTTTTGTGCATTCTAGACGGTGGGGCGCTTTTAAGTTTTGTTTTCTGAATGGCGTTTATGTTACTGAATGGGGTGGATTATATATTTATAAGGAAAACAAGTTGTTGCAATAGTTAACAGGAAGCCATTGTTATGGTAGCTTGTGTTCTGCACTTCTTAATGTTTCATTAAATCACGCATTACTATATTATTATATCACTTATTTCGGATTGTACCGAGGCCTGTTTTTATTTTTAATTTTAGATGCAAAGGGACTCGAGGCAAATGTGGGTTGCTTTGTCGATAGGTTCTGGGCGATATGTGGCAATGGTGCCTGGGAGGAAGGCGAGATTTGTGATTGCGGGACAGTTTCCACTTGCGTTGAGAAATGTTGTGTTCCATATGGATCCCCAACAGGAATTGCCTGCACTCTTGCTAATCCTGCTTATGAGTGCAGTCCTAGCAGAGGTAAGCTGAAGCAGGCACAATTTCATATATAGCTATTCGATCAGTGGATGATGGTATGTGTAACATCATGCACTGTAACTTGATGTGCTTTTACTTTGTTTCGATCTAGTGATGTGGTAATGGGCAAATGTGTTAGTTGTATTTGTGATCAGAGATGTTTTATGTTACCTGTGTGAGTCAAAGGTTTAGCCTGTATTTTCCTATCATCTAGGATCATGTTGCATAAACTCTACATGCACGCTGGCTCGTGAATTTGAGAAATGTTATGACGGCACTGATTGTCGCAAGCCCCAGTTTTGTAATGGTTTACATTACTGGTGCCCGCCAACTGAGTTTTATCCAAACTTAACTATGTGCGATCGAGACCGTGGTGTGTGCATTAATGGCTACTGCCAAGGTTCCCTGTGTCTCAAATACAACCTGGAAGGGTGCTTGTGTGAGCAGGAGGATAAGAAGTGTCATGTCTGTTGTAACTACAATGGTGTGTGCACATCTGCACATGACATACCTTTCGTAAGTGAGGTCAAGCATTGTGGCATTAACTTTTCCTTTAGTTCCGTTGCTAATACCATATAGCTTTCACATGCAAAATAGTGATAGATAACATAGATACACTAGACACTAGATATGATAACATATATAGTGGCATAAATCAAATGCATGATGAATGCACATAACTTTTGCAACCTGGTCATTCATAGAAAGCCAGTTATAGTCCAAGAGAGTAACAGGAACAAATAAAAGAGTCTTGATATCTGGAAAACTTCCCATGTTCTAAGAAATCACTTATCAGTGTAGGTCTACGACCAGCACTGGCTTCTGAGTTTTCTCTGTTTCTTCATGTTTTTTTTTAATTATTGTTTAAATGTTGCTTTCGCATTCATAAGCCGTCCTCGGTTGCTTGTAGATGCCGAACAGAACCAAATCACGTGGAACGCCTTGCAACTACTACAAAGGTTACTGCGATGCGCTTGGCAAGTGTGTTGACATCGATATGGATGGTCCTCTGAGGTTTTTGTACATCACCTTCTTCACTGAAGATGGTAAGGTGTTGTTCACGTTCCTGCTTAATCTCGTGTGCACCTAGTTTAGTATGCACCGATTGTGGTGGACTCGGCGTAAGCCTGTGCAGAAACTTTTAACCAACGTTGAAGCCAGTTGCCTAGGTTTCCCTGCGCGGGCAGTTCTTCGGATTTAAGTATTGTCGTTGACAAAATCCGTGGGCAAGGAGTCATTAACCGCTTGATTGCTTTGCTTAGCGTGAGAATATACATTTATGCCTGTATGTATGCATGAAGTATCTAGCTGCGCGCCTGGTGTCGTATTTGCAAATTCAAGTTCCTGTCGGATAAGTTTCTGCTCATTTGGGCTCATGTTGTGTTACAAACAAGAATGTTACTCGTTTGGCTCAGGAATAAGCTTTCCATTATGTGACGAGACGCACTGTGACATCAAGGGAAGGCAGTGGTTTGGTGTGTAGACACAACGGCTTGGTATGCTACGCGAGGCATGCCGTCACTTCTAAGAAGTTCAACGCGAGAGAGCTGACTCTAAGGATATCTGTTTGTAAAGAGTTCGTTGGAATACCCTCAATTTAATATGTCATTGTTTCCGTTTCATGTAATTTGCATGAGTTAAAAGTTTGCATGCATATTCCCTTTGGCTTCCTAATGGCTTCCCAATGAAAAAACTTCCCTGCTTGAGCATACTGGAAGAAAGCTCCAAGTGACCCATCTGAGTGGAGGTTCTGAAACTGCAGCCGTTGTATAGGTTTCTGAACTTTGCGTTTCTTTTTGAGATCATTTCAGGATGCTGCTGCTGCGTGCTTTCTAATAGTCGCTTTGCGCCGTTTCACTTGGCCCCTCTTGTATTTTCAGGAATTCGCAACTTTTTCATAAAGTACTGGTACGTGATCATTCTGGGCTCCCTGCTCATTCTGGCCCTGCTGGCTTTGTTCGTTTACTACTGCCAGAACTTCACGCCGTCCGACAACCCACTGCATGCCGAG
This sequence comes from Craspedacusta sowerbii, assembly GCA_003687565.2. Classification (NCBI taxonomy): domain Eukaryota; kingdom Metazoa; phylum Cnidaria; class Hydrozoa; order Limnomedusae; family Olindiidae; genus Craspedacusta; species Craspedacusta sowerbii. The sequence continues at coordinate 5,650 of QQSS02215961.1, forward strand.
CGGAAGCCCCATAAGCCGCTACGAAGGAAGAGGAAGCAAGCCGCGGGCTACGGGTACGCCACCGGAGGTCAGGCGATACCTATGAGTCAAACTTACACCTAAACCTTTCTCCTGGTGGGCGTTGTCGTTCAAGTTGTCTTTGCAATCTGAGGGTGGCTTGTTGCGTGCGACTCAACTAGTATGCGTGGCGAGCCGGGAGTGGTTGTTTAGGTCGTTGATACTGTTTTGCACTAGTGGAAGTTACCACTTCTTGGTAACCTCGAGATGAACCGGATGCAGTAGAGGAGAGGCCCGCATTTTAGCTTACGTAGACGTATTAGGTTTACCGTGTTCTGTGCTGTTTAGCCTTGCTTTTAAAACAGTTTTCCTTTTCTTTTGTTCTTTCGCCGGTATTTAATTACGAATGCATCTCGATAGGTGACTGTGTTAGTTAAGGTTAGTGGGTGATGGTTGAGTACTAATTACCTTGACTTATTCGCGGTTATCTGCCATCTTTAACTCAGTAGTTGTCCCGCTGGTTCTGCATTAAGTCTTACGACCGATCGGTTTGTTTATCTCAGTACCTGTTACCTTTTTTCTGGATCAAAATCATGTCAGCTTGCTTGGACGTGTTGTTTCTTTGTGAGTAAATGGGTTAAGGGACTCCCCAAGCTGATTAGCCAACTTTGTTGCCCTTGATCTTCAGTAAATTCGTGTCCGAATGCGGATTCCAGAGTATTCTCATTTGCTGAAAGGTGGATCCTTTTCGTGTCCTTCCGTTTGCTGTAAAATTTATTATCGAGATTTTTGTCATTGTTGTTGTTGTACATATAATGCGTAATCGTGCGTGGATAGATATACGTGGAACGTGTAATCTTTTGAACATGTTTTTTTTGTGTGTGATATATTCCATAGCGATACGTTTTTTTTTTTAAAGTATTTGATTTTTTAATATATGGCATCACTTGGTTTCAAGCGCAGGGATGACGGGCACGTGAAAGCGTATCGGCTATCATTACTCGTTGCGGACCGCGCTTGGTGTAAGCTATTTATAAGCATGTCGCTCGGTAGTTGCAGCGGTCGGTCTTGCTTGGTTAGGTTGATAAGAGCTGGCCATCAAGACTTTCTTTGTGGTATGGCTTCGTCGAGATTATGATGCGAGTCGAAGTGACCTCCACTGGCCGTTTCATCTTTGTCCGGGGCGGAATTTTTTTTTTTTTTTTTTTTTTTTTTTTTTTTTTTTTTTTTTTTTTTTTTTTTTGTTTTTTGCGCTAGGGTTTTGACGCGTCGCTTTTGCCTGTCCGTCATCTTGAGCTTTCTTGGTCATGTTTTGCGAAAGAGTTTTAAAAGATCTATTTGATAACATAAAATCTAGTTGTAGTTTTGTGTGTCTGTGGGGCACTTGTACGTTTTGAAACGTGTTTGTATGCTTTTTCCTTGTCTTTTTAGCAGACTTTTTGTTGTTTGGGAACTTATTTAAAACCTATGCTTGTGTGCGTGTTTGTGTGTGTGTGTGTCCTTGTGTGTGCGTTTGTTTATGTGTGTGTGTGTGTGTGTGTGTGTGTGTGTGTGTATGTGTGTGTGTGTGTGTGTGTGTGTGTATGTGTGTGTGTGTGTGTCTCTGTGTGTGTTTGATAACTGCTAAATTTTTGAGCTCGCTGCCGTTGAATTACGTGGTTGATTGCTTCTATGTAAAGACTGTCGTTCTGTTAGATTCAAATTTCCCTGAGTCACGCAATGCGGTTACGCTGCGAATAGGCCGCATATTTTCTTTTTTTCTTTCCTTTTTTTTTATTTTTCATTTCTTCTTACACATCGCGCTATCATTTAATTGCCTGGTTTATATGCGTACTGATCCTCGATGAGGTATTCCCATCGCCTGCGAACAATCCGAGGTTCCATACGAGGTTTTTCTGTGTTATGTTCACAACTGGCTAGACTCATTATCTGCATCTTTTCTTGCCTGATAACGTTACATAGTACTGACGGTACTGCTTTGGCCATCGTACTTTAGCCTTTCCTTTGCACGATTTGTATGTCTTGATATCTTTGTTTATGTCAATACGGGTTTGAACGGTTCTTACCAAGATCATTAACAGCATGTTTAGGTTGTCCCTTTTTTTTTTAGTTAAAGCCGGTTACTTATCTTTGTTGTGATATTGATCCTCATCCAGCGGTTGCTCGAATGATGATTCTGTGACACTAGTAAACATTTAGCAGGACCTTTAAGTCCTTCTCCAACGGGACGTTCCACTTGGGACGAATATCAAGCCCGCGTCATGAGTCAACGTTTGGTGGACATTTCTCAGCTACCTCTGCCAGTTGATCATGTTCAGAAGAATGTCAAGTTGATAGTTTATTGTTGGAATGATAATAAGTCAACTTTTACTAACTATTAAGCAGCTTATAATGCGACCCCGGAAATTTTCTCTGAACTATGCTAAATTTTTGCAATCACTGCCTTTTCACGCCAAGATTTTTTTAATATAATAATGTGTGGTAAGTATGGGGAAGTTTTTTTATATTATTGGTCAATTATTGGATATTAGGAATATTGCTTGTCAATCGAAGGGTGAGAATGCAAATGCTGATGCCGGATCTAAAGTTAATGCCGGACACTTACCTACCCAGAAAAGTAAACATGAAGCTTGTACAGATTTATGTAATCAACCTGCTTAAACGCTAGAAAGTCGAGCAGGGAGTTCCATATACCAAGGCACTCTAAGCACTATCGCGCACAGGAGATACAATTTCGGGTAATTCCTAGTTGAACTTTGAACTTTCTACGTTTAGTTAACTTCATTATTGACGGTTGGCCAAATGTTTTGTAGTTGTAAATGTGGACCTCAATCATATGCCATCTATATGAGCCATGGGCGGACATTTGCATCATCAAGTTGTATCTATCAGTCTTACAAAATAGCCACAAACTTCTACAATTTATATTAGAGTTTCATAAAGCTACCGTATTTTTAAAACTAGGATCGCTGTTCGGCAAAACCTACTAAAACAGAAAATCGATGCTTACACGGAGAGTTTTGGGGAGCTGCGTGTATCTTAATAGATTTGAATTGCTGAAAACTGGCTCGTTGAAAACTCGTTTATAGCATGTATAAGAAGATGCAACTATGTCCTTGGACTGAAGGAAATTTCACTGTCTTGCCTCCTCTTACCTCCAGGATCAACGCGTTGCTTCATATCTGTCATTTTACACCGCTGCCGGAAAGAATTATGCCACTTTCCGAGGTGACCAGTGGTTGACACAAAGGATTAGGCCGAGCAGATATGACAGGCCATGTCATCTACTCCACTGTTCCGGATAGGCAGGTCTTAAAGAACGCACCCGAATCGGCTGCATAACCAAGGTTACGTAGAGTCCAAGGTAATTAAAATCCTGAATTACGCAGTACTTATCAAGAACACCGCTCGGACTCATTAACATATCTAACTTATGAGTTGGTCCGCCCCCGCTGACTGTCGCAACAAGAAAACTTAGACATCAAAGTACTTCTCTAAAATTCAGAAAGATGATGTTTAGCATTCTAATGTAACTTAAAACCATTATTAAATCATTAAGTGATTTCACATTTACCTGAAAATAGCATCGGTGGCCACGATATTTAGACTCAGAGGACCAAAAGGAACGGGAAAGACCTGCGAACCCAAAAAGTTTAAAATCAAAGGCACCCTAATGACAACTACTTCATGGCTAATACTTTTTTCAATTTCACGCCGAAGAGTCAAAATTGCACACACGAGTTTTGAAAGTGCAGATCTGTGATGGAATCAATATCGACTTTTTGGCATGGAATTGAAGAAATATCAGCTACGACGGGCTTGTCATCAGTATCCCCCAGCTTTTAAACATTTTGTGCTCGCAGGGTGTTTCCAAAGCCATTTCTTGTCTAATTCTATTACGAATCCAATAAATACGTTGGAAGTGCTTGACGAAAGACTAGTCCCTCTGTCAGAACTATACTGCCACAAGTCACACTTGTTAGGTATAGTGATCATTCGGTTAATAATTATTTTGTCAGCTACTTCTCTGAGGTCTACACTTAGTCTAGACGTATTTTGCAATTGCGTTTGAAGCGAGACTTACGTTGTTTAGAAAACCCTCAAAGCAGGCTTTCCATCCAGCTAAACGTTCAGTGGGACTGTCTACTTTGACTGTCGCTGTTGGTTTGGATTTTTTCTCGCAGACATTACTCATCATTTTCGAAACAAGTGACGACGTTTTGCTTTAATCAGCGCTTTGCATGTTTTCAAGATTGCCTTCCATGTTTTGCCCACCCATTCAACAAATGATTCATGCTTTCGTCTGTATCGAACAGTATGTAGGTGACATCGGCATGGACATTAATTCAGTCACTACGAAACGACCTTAAAACTTTTTGCTCTTGGAGCGCTGAACAGTCATACCGTCTTGGTGGTTGACTGCATGAAGGCTGTCCTTATCATTTGCGATTTCTATCCAGTGATCGGTTGCAAAAGACCTGAATATATAGCTGCTAAAGTTGCGCACAGAGGTGCGATAATTTTAGCGACTTTTGATGTAGTCTATCAGTGACGAAGCATTTTGACAACCGATGTGCATACAGACAACTTTGATGCTTTCAGAACACCGTGTTAGCGGAGAAAAGTGAGTTCGCTGAAAGGAAATCTAAAAACGTGGTTGGAGGTTCCGTTAGGCGGGCTTGTGGAAAGCCACGGCCAGAGTTCAGAGGCCTCAGTCTTCGAGAATCAATGAAAAAGAATGTCTGGATACTCTTGATCACGAATAGGTGGGAGGGGAGTGCTTAGTAAACACAGGGGTAGGCAAGGTAATTAAAATCTAATGAAGTCCGTATCTCTGTCTGTCTCCTTCCTTCCCTCCCTCTACCCTCTACCCTCCCTACCTATCTCCTTCGGTATGCCTCTTTCTCTCTCTCTCTCTCTCTCTCTCTCTCTCTCTCTCTCTCTGCCTCTCTCTCTGCCTCTCTCTTTCTCTCCCTCGCTCTCTCTTTCTCATTCTCAGTCAAGCTATAATCTTTGCATCAAAAAGTCGTCTCACTTTTGTGGCTAGCAGATAAGCCAGCTAATATTGCCTGAGAGAATATAAGCGAGCCACGCCGAAAGATCTGAAGCAAATTGCAAAACTGAGAAATGACGTCAGGAGACTGAAGTGTGGAAGTGGGCACAGGGAATCCTTGCGATTTTAGGACGTTCTGGCATGATAAGCTTGCGAGCAATTTACGAGGGTAATTCAATTCGATCATTTCATTACCAAGATGCTAGAATGATTGGATGCATTCAAGATCAACGTCCTAATTCTTGCATCTGTGGTTCCCGAGTATTCGTTTTGCAGTGCAACTCAGTCTAGTTATGATATTATCGTGGTATCTCAGCATTTACTTTACATGGTAAGGTGGTCCGGCATATATATATATATATATACATATAT
>QQSS02215983.1:0-11069 GCA_003687565.2 Craspedacusta sowerbii
TACATACATACATACATACATACATACATACATACATACATACATACATACATACATACATACATACATACAAACGTGTATGCGATCGCAGCACACATCGTATATTAAAACGTGTTAAGTATATTAGCTTGTCTCTAATCCTTTGTATATCTCAGTTCCTTATTTAAAATCATTATTATGTTGCTTAGCCACGATTCGGTCTTCTGGAATTTCTTTTTATTAAGATCGGGCTTCGTTTCTTTTCAGTTAATGGCGCCTTTAGTCCATTTTCGCTGTGGACCCCCTGCTCGGCATTTTGTGGAACTGGTACCCAGACCCGCTATCGTGCTTGCAACTCACCGAAGCCGCGATGTGGTGGTAGTCCCTGTGCAGGAGAGACCGTCCAAGCGCAGCCTTGCACGGGCGTCTGTAGCGGTATGTCATAGATGCATATGCATACATTTACTTATGCATGCATGCTGACATCAAAGTCCGACCAAAAGTCAGCCGCATTTAAAAATACAAAATTTGATTTACTACGAAACACGGTTTGTGGAAGAAAAATCTAAGATTTAACCCAAGCAGCTGCATAGCTTTGCTCTTAGAGCGCTGATATGTTCCAGATCGGACTCTTGACAAGATTGATTCAAAGCTAAGCATTTTTAGTATCCTTCCGAAATACGAGCACTGTTGCAGCAGCTCGTGAAGTTATGCGGGTTGATAGGATACTCTCGCTTGCTGCCGTCTAAATTAGCTGAAGAAGGCGAATTTATCCCTAAAATGCTATTACTGCTCTGGTTGCTTATTTTCTAGAATCCACAATACGGCATAGTGACGTGTGTCTGTATCTAGCGTAAATCTTCGTGCGTATCGATAGACTGCATTCATGTTGTTTCACCCCGCAACTCCAATTGCTTTTTGTTGGCTTCTTTGCTAGGGCTTGTCTCTTATAGACATTGCTGAGATGGCTCTGTTTATCGTACGGTAAGCCAAGAGAGCCAAGAGATGTCTTTGGATGTTGATTTAATACAACTGAATAAGAAGGTCCTCTCGATCTGATAAACGATCATGTTTAGTTGTGAGCAACTCTGCCATTTTGAGGTGAGAAGTTACCGTTCAGACAAGTGTTTTTTTTTTTTGTCTTAGCATCCTTGATAACAAACAACGAAGGGACACTATGCGTCCGACCTCAGTCGGGGGGATGCTCACCGCTGAATGACACCATACTTGTCCTTCGAGCTGCCGGTTGTGACGGTGAAGATGCCAAGTTCATCTTTGACAGAAGTCGAGGCACACTTACACACAAGTGTAGCGGCAATCCAGTGTGTCCACTTGGTGGATCCCTTGCTACTGGTGCAGACCTTGTTGTCAGTGGGAAGTGCCCACCACCTCGTTCATACTCGGAGCATTTCGTTAGAACTTTCGGTACGTTGTAGAGATCTGAAGCGGTGCTCGATCTTGACACCTACCTTTTTGTGAGCGGGTTGTAAACATCTTTCATTGGTTATGTGAGCGTCAAGATGTCGTTTTAAATGTATGAAACATTCCTTGAAAATTGTCTTTATGTTTAGGTGGAGTTTCTACCCAGGAACCTCTAATATTTTGGTATAATTATATCATTATTAAATAAAATGCCATTGTTTCCTTGTGCAATGGTTTTGTTGTGGTTATAATTACTTGAGTTAACTTGCGCAGCACACTTTGTCCGGACGTATCAATTGAAATTTCTCGTGCAGTTGACACCTTAAACTTCGAAAGCAAGTACATAGGACCTGTGTCGAATTCGTTCCTTGAGGGGACGGCCGTAGAGCTACGCAGTTTTTTGCTGACAAACAAGCTAAAGTTTCCGCAAATACGTAAGTTTCCAAAGAAAATTTACTTATTTATTATTATTATTATTTTTTTGTTTATTACAATTGGTGTGCGTCAATGGTATCTGCGTTGTCGTGTGCTTGCTTTGGTTTTGGCAGTTCTGCTAGGTTATGTTCTCTCTGTGATATTATGCAACAGTTGTTAGACTGTACTTGATTTGTCGGTTCTAAGACACCTCTGCTATTGAATTACAGAGCAAGGTGCTGTGCGCGCATCCTACTGGGACAACATCCTGACCGTCACAGTTGCTACTCTTACAAACGATATTCGCTTCCCAAACTCTCCAACGCTGCAAGGTTTCTTGGACAATATGGACTCGCCGATGAACTTTGGGACTAGTTTTGGTATGGGCTTCAGTTAGTTTTAAAATATTCTCCATGATCGCTGCTTTCTCGTAAAATCATCGAGTAGATTTTGTTGATAGACGTTTATTTTGTAATATTTAATTTTATTTTCACTATTAATTTATTAGCTTATACTGGCAATGGTTACTTGATCCTGCCACAGGTTTCGAATCTGGACAGCCGTATTGAAAGTTTTGCTAGTTCAGATCGGCTCAGACGCCTGTGTCTTGGAAATCCTTCTTCCAGGTTTGAGAATGTGGTCGTACTTTGTTGCGCCGGCTACTGGATCCTATCGCTTTGTTGCCGCTTGCGATGACGTGTGTCAGGTATGGCTTGGCACATCGACAGATCCGTCAACAAAGCAGAAGATCGTCGACGTGGCTGGTTGGACAAGCAGATATCAGTGGGACAAGTGAGTGTCTGCTTTCTTCTGCAAATCTATTGTTTGTTTTGTATACTGGGTGGTGGCTGCCAGGTTTAGACCGAGCTCACCGCTCTTCCATTAGCCTATTGGCTTAGGGGCTGCTTCTTCAGCAAGGTAACCTATAAGGAAAGGAGTGAGATAAAGAAAAGCAGTGTCAGTGAGATTGACCTCGCGATTGTTCTACACAAAGTATCCTCTGTTGGTGATTTATGGTTAATGATGGATTTGGAATTGCATTCTTTGATTAGCCAGTAGCGGGCGTAGCGCCTTGTACACAGATCAGAGCCCAAGTCAAGGGAAACCTTGAATTGCTTGTCTTGACTAGAACACCGGAGAGTTATTTGCGGCTTACTAGCTAGTTAAGGAACCTATAAACTACAGCAGCATGGACAGATCTGCCTTCTTCCATTTTCTTTTTTCCCTATGCCTATTGATGGTCTGTCTATTACCCATTGTTTGATTTTGATCGAGAATTTAGATTGAACAGAAACGTAAGATTTCTGTTTGTGGAATAAGAGACTATGCTATTCCGCATTCATTTTTGCTAGCGTTCTAGGTGTAGGTACATTGCCTTCATATATGAATCTCATGCACGATGTATTATATTTGCATGAAATGTTTATTGTAACATGGACAACAGCAGATCTTTGTTTACTCAATAAGTGCTTCAAATTGTTCGTCACGTTTACATTTGAGACAGTGCACTCGATGTGTCCAGGGGCTCGAGTTCTTAATGGGACTCAAAGCAGTTGCTTGGCCAGTTAAGACTTCAACCAAAGGTCTCTGACGAGTTCCTTGGCCAAGACGAAACGTACGTAAGGCGAGCCATTTGAAGTTTACAATTATCTATTGATTGGCTATTTATATATTTATATATTCATCTAAATACTTATCTATTTATCAACTAATGTTCTACAATTATAAACTCAAAGATAAACAGACGTAACTAGAATGTGGCGGAGATCGGTGTTGCACTGGATTATTTTTCGCATATGGCAAGGAGGATGATGGTTCCGAAACACGACACTTATTATATCCAAGTCGCGTGCACATTAAACCTCAAATCAAGCAATAGATTTGCTCTGTATAGAATTTGCGACGAATTTAAGTCAAAGTCTTATCACGAAGGACTATGTATATGCATTGAAAGGTTCCGAGCAAGCAAGCCATGTAATTTCAGAGGACGTTTAGAGAACTGCCTCCATCAAACCACGTAGTTAAGCACGTAATTAACCACGTAAAGAGCACATATTCTAGCATGTTTTCGTACGTTCGATATTATTACCGAGACTGGCTCACGAGGTGCCGCGTTGTAAAGGCTGTCGAAAGTTGTGTTCAAAACGGCTCCAGCGATGCAACACAATTTTTATACTGCATCACTCAACCTTTGAGATGGCAAGGTGGTTGACAGATACTAGTCTGATAAATCAGCCATGCAAATTGCCATGGGTCACATTGTAGCTTAGACATTTTACTGACTTGGATGAGAATATTTTACTGTGTTAGATAACTCTAATTTGCTGCTGAGATTTGTCTGTTGACTGGATCTTGCCTTGCACGCGTTCTATCATATAACGACTCAAATATTCACTTTTGATGTTTATTTATTTATTTTTTTTTTGATGACGTCCTTGTTTAGGAGAAGCGACCAAAGATCCGCTGCTGTGACGTTGTCAGTGGGATCCAAGTACTACCTGGAAGGGCTGCTGGTGGAAGGTTCTTCGGCTGATCATATGTCGATTGGTGTCGACCTGCCAGACGGCACGCTTGTGCGACCGATCACACACGAGTATTTGACCTCCTCGGCCGCGTAATGGCAGATTGGTAGATTTTTCATTCTGTTCACTTACTGCTTTTTAAATGGGTTGTTTGATTTGTTCTGGGATACGTTGGTATGGAAATATGAAACTATTCGAGTTTGTATGTGTGTGTATGTTTGAGAGAGAGAGAGAGAGAGAGAGAGAGATAGTCAGAGAGAGAGAGAGAGAGAGAGAGAGAGAGAGTGAGAGAGTGTGTGTGTGTGAGAGAGAGAGAGAGAGAGAGAGAGAGAGAGAGAGAGGGAAGGAAACGGAGAGAGCGCAACAACAACGACTGCCTTTCAGACAGGAGCCAGTTGATGCTCCTTTCTGGATCCAGTCATGAGCTCAAGGTCTGTGAGTCATTCCAACTTACAAAAGTAACCGGCATTGGCTGGCTCTTGAGCGGAAGTACATATGATGACCTGGCGTAGGTCGATTTGTTTTCTGGTATCTCGATAAAGCTTTTATGCTCTGGATAATTTTATGTACAACCTTGTTCGATGATTCCCCCGATTTATGTACCTTGAGTATTTGTCGTTGTTGAAGTTCGCGTGTGCTCTGGCGGTATGAGTTAATTTGATAGACGGTTACATTCTGACGCGCCTACTTGCTTAACTGTGTGAGCCTCATGACTATAATCTTTGAAAGGAAGATGCAGTCGAACTAGCAGGCAATTGAAGACACTTAACTTAAGACTATAGCGCACAGATTTGCACTGCGAGTATCCGTCACTCACTATGTTTGGCACGCTTTTGTCCAATAGTTGGCCCGTGAAGAACCAGCAAAACGTGATCTCTTGCGTATGAAGACTATTAGTTTTTTGTTGATGTTGGTTTTTTAGCAGCTCTTAGTCCTTAATGTTGTAGGAAAAAAAGCTTTGCAGCCCTTCTGTGGACTCTTGCTTTCTTTGTCGCGATGTTGTCGGGGCAGATTGCAGTTAATGGTAGGAGAAACGAAATCTTGTGTGACTTCGCAACAGACACTCCAACGCAAGCATGCGCGTATGAACGTGCGTGAGGTTCTGTTTTCGGTTTTCGTAGCCGTAAGCGCTCTGGTCTCGAATACCTGCGGATACGCATTCCAGCGACCTCACCTTATCAGTCGCAATCGGTTTTCCTGCCAAATTAGTTTTGGCAATAAAACTCTTCGGTGGATTTTCTTAGAGTCCAACGCGATAATGTTTGATTTTTGTGAGGGATGCAAATTGCATCATGCAATTATGTGCCTTCCCCTTGCAACATCTAATCTAATGTAGTTTGCTTTAATATTGTTTATGCATATTGTTTATGCCCTCTATGTCACAATTTAACGAAATAAAATATTTCTTCGCATAATATGATAAGTAATGATTTAATATTAATCACTATCACATAAAATAATAGTGATACTGTTTCATCTCGAAATCGTTATCAGCTTTCTAATTCCAATTATTCGTGCTTGTGGAACTGACCTATGTAATAAAATGTCTGTCCTGAACATCACAATTTTAAGTATATAACGCAGTAATATACTATGACTGTGAATGGTATCATGAGTAATGATTTAATATTATATATACGAACGTCATGTCAATATTAGACACACTGCAGAAAAGGAGGCTAAGAACATTCTGCCGTTTTTGGGTGTCAATCTAATTTGTGAAAATAAGCAGTTCTCTACAACTGTCTCTAAAAAACTCATGTAGTGGTGTGTATACCCACTACAGGAGTTTTATCCCAGATGTTTACAAACGTATTCTCATCTCTACGCTGCTTTTTCGATCTTACATTATTTGCTCAGAATGGCGTTTTATTCATAATGAGGTTCTTTGTATTAAGTAGATCTTGAAGAAAAACGAATTTCCTTATTTGATCATTGACAAGATGGCTAAGAACTTCTTTAGCAAAGTTAGTAATCATTCAGCGAATCACTCCAAAAGCTTTCCTGAACGGAAAGAACACATTGACTTTGCCGTACCGTTTTTAAGATGTCTGTCGGCTAGGATCAAGCACTAAATTATATCCCAACATAAATTTTAAAGTGATCTTTAAGTCAACCAATTGATTAAGCTCGATCTTTTCTTTTAAAGACAAGTTGCCGTTAAATCTTGTGTCTGGCGTAGTTTATAGGTATAAGTGCAGTAGATGCTGTTCTACTTACATTGGAAAAAAAAAGGCGTCACATGCATAAGAGACTTTCTAAACACCAAGGGCGCTCTCCACTTACCTAGGAGCTGGTCAAAGGTCAATGCAGCACGACTGTTCGAAATCACATGATGAATTATAATTCTGCTATAGCTTTTTCGGACTTCGTCATCCTCTTGAGGGAGAGTAGCAGCTTGTGTCTTAAAATTAAGAAAGAACCACTACATACACACTCCACGTCAGGGCCTCATCATCCTCGCCGACAACTTAAGTGCTAAGATCAACGCGAACCGGCGTGGTCTTGAACAAGTGGTGGGTCCATTCGGGTCAGCGGATGAGAGCAATGACAACTCGGCACCGGCTAATATCCTTCTGCTCGACGAACAGCCGCTTGATCCGCAACACGTTTTTTGGACACAACATAATCCACAAGAAGACATGGAGATCTCCAGATGGCCAAACGTTAAAAAAATCGATTTTACTTGCATCATCAAGCAGTGGCGTTAATCACTTCTGGATGTGAGAGCCTGCAGGGGTACCGACATTGGTTCGGACCACTACCTCCTACGATCGAAGTTTCGTCTCCGTTTAAAGCGGCAACAAAACCTGGCACGAACTACCACGTCCTTTTGCTGTGGACCGTCTGAAAGACCGTGGTGTAGCTGAGTAGTTCAAGATCGAACTAAGAAACCGCTTCCAGGTCCTAGCTGAGGAAGATGAAGTCGAATACTAATGGTCCAAGATGAAAGGAGCGATTATACAATGCGCCGAAACCGTGCTTGGGCGAAGTCGAGGGACACACAAGGAGCGATCGATCCAAAAACGAACGTGAGACCTCATCGAAAAGAGAAGAATGGCAAAACAAGACCGCGATCAAGTGCAGAATGAGGCAGAGAGATCAAGAACGGCAACGAATTATAGTGAACAAGAACGAAGTGTGAAACGAAGCTGTCGTAGAGACAAGCGAGATTGTCTGAAAAAAAAAAGACAGGAAGTGCAAGAGGCAATGCATTGTAATGAGACCAAGATGCTCTACCGTATAGTCAGAGACCTTGCAGGATCAAAAAGCGGTCAGGGAACACCTATCAAAGGCAAAGATGAGAAAATGCTTCTGAGCGATGAAGAGAAAGAGGCCCGCTGGGCAGAGCATTTCAAGGAAACGCTAAACCAACCGCCACCTACAACCACCTTAACTTTCATGCAGCCCGACTGCGACAACCACTTAAATGATAGGATTGATGCTATCACGACAATTGAAACTGCCATGGCAATTCGACTACTCAAGAATGGCAAAGCGCCAGGCCTGGAAATGGTGACAGCATAAATGCTCAAGCATGGTGGACAGAGCCTTGTTGATTAATTGATAAATCTTCTGAACTCATGCTGGATTCGGCAACAGTATCAGAGGACTGGCAAAAAGGCAACCAAAGAAAGGCAAATTGGCGGAATGCAATATCTGGCGAGGGATTACCCTCCTTTCGGTCCCTGGAAAGGTGTTCAGCATCATCTTACTTCAAAGACTGCAGAAAACAGTTGACGAAAAACTCCGCGAGGAACACGCCGGATTTCCCGGTTGTTGGTCTTGTATAGAGCAAATCTTTGTTCTAAGAACGATCATCGAACAGAGCTTGGAATATAAGTAAAAGCTATCTATTAACATTGTGGATTTTACAAAGGCATTTGATAGCATTCATAGAGAATCTTTTTGGAGTATAGCACGCGCAGATGGCATTCCACCGAAATTCATCGATATCTTTCTGAGCCTTTTCAACGGATCCATTTGTCGTGCTCGCACGGAAGGTGGTAAGACGGAACTTTTCGCCATCCACACCGCGTCAGACAAGGACGTGTTATGTCCCTATTTTTGTTTCTGTTAACCATCGATTTCGTTATGTGGTCTGCCATTGACTGCGTGGGCTTCGGAATACCGTGGATACCACCAGCACGCCTTACCAACCTAGATTTCGCCAACGACATCGCATTGCTCGCTGACACCGGTAGGCATTTAAAGGACATGACGACCAGCCTTGAACAAGAAGCTGCAAAGGTGGGATTACGGTTTAGTGGCAAGAAGTCAAACGTCGTGCGGATTGGGTATAAAGCCAGTGGCGATGCCATCTGCGTAGGACAAGACCAACTGGAAGAAGTTGACCAGTTCACCTATCTCAACAGTGTCCTCGCAAAGGACGGAGACGCCAACCACGATGTGACGACCCTCAGAAAATGCAAAAGCGGATTCCGGCAACTAAAGCCAATTTGGTCGACTCCCATCATTGACATGGCGGACGGAAAAAATTCGCCTAATTGGCGAAACTGCATTGTCATCCCAACGGCGACCTATGCATGTGAAGCGTGGAAAGCAAACGCAATGATTGAACGACGACTTAACAACGCAAAGTGAAGATGGTTGCGACATACTCTTCGCATCTCATATCGCGACCGCATCACCAATGACAAGGTCCTGCGCCAAGCATTCTCCCGGCCCTTAAACGACATCGTGACTCAGATTCGCTGAAAACATTTTTAGACAAAGGAATCCACGCGTAACAAAAGCAGCTCTAACATGGGTATCTCCCAGGCACAGGTGGAAGCAAGGTCGACCGCGAACAACATGGCGCCGGACTCTCATCGACGACCTACACGCTCTGGAGATCCCCTGGGATGAAGCGGAAATCGCCGCAACTGATCGTTCACGCTGGAAAATTGCCGCTCAATGCGCCGAACGGCGCAGGAGAAACTAAGTCTAAGTCTAAGTAAGTCTATTGCAGCTTCTTAGACTGCAAAATTCGTTTTATCGCCAGAGACCCTCATGTCAGATAAAACAACTGATAACCGTTTGTGTCGATAGGTTTAATAGCCTTTTTACAAGGATAGCCCGAGTATAAAAATTCAAGCTGCATTTAATATGTGCACTTAGCTCGCGATTTCGAACCGACTAAATTCGCTGAAGCTAAGTACAGAGTTGTTCTGCTTGCAAAGTGTTGAATCCTGTATCGACAGTGAGTCGACTAGCATGGCTTGTTTTAGATCATCTTTCATGAAGATTACAAAAATCCATGGCTTGGATGGTTCGTGGAAACCATCGCAATTTATCTGCCTCAGGTAAACCTACACATACAGATTAGATATCACACAGATAAAATGATCTCTACTTTAACACTCCATTGAACATGGTCAGAAAGATCCTTTTACGGGAAGCGAAGTTATCATCGATGCGAAGGTTGCGCATGCGTGATGACGTTGTTGGTCATAGGCCTGATTTCCACTTGGCGTGGTATTAGTACTTGTGAGTGCCTCAGACACATTTGAAATACATGGAGTATGAACTGCTGCAGCGTATCAAAGTGTGGCCCGTTGCGTACCGATGTAGGACAGTACTTCGATAAAGTTGACTCGCAAAAATTACTAATGGTTTTCATTTTCTGGGTTCAGCACGACCTTAGAGCAGACTCCTGAGAAAGTTTTCAAACGAGGGTGAAACTCACCTCAAGTTCTATTGATTTGACGGCAAAGTTGCTTAAGAGCAGCTCGTGCAAGCCGTCGATCACCCTAGAATTAATTCTGTTCTCAGTGACATCGCTATTCGATGGGCTCTGTCTTGCTCTCTCCGTCTCTCTCTATCTATCTCTTTGGCTATCTTTTTCAGTGTCTCTTTCTGTCTCTCTTCGCTCTCCTCGCTCTCTCTCTATCTCTCTCTCTCTTTCTCTCTTTCGGCCCTATGGCCTGATCTCTCTCTGATTCTCTCACTCACTCACTCACTCTCTCGCTGCGTCTCATTGTCTGTCGCTCAGTGTCTAAGTGCCATGCTGGCTTTCTGTTTATTTGTCTGCTTGCCAAGTTCTCCCTCTCTCTCTCGTACTCTCTCTTTCTCTCTCTCTCTCTCTCTCTCTCTCTCTCTCTCTCTCTTTCCTTGTATATATTTATGCAATTAATGTATGCTTAATTGATGCGCGAGGTCTAAAGATGGACAAACAATTTTGCAAGTTAGTTATTTAATCACTATGGGCAGCGATCTTCAGCGCGTTATTGAAACAGCGATAAAAGTCATTGAACTGTGCCGAACAGCATGCAAAGTTGCCAGTGCACATAACAAACCTTGATTTTGCGTGTAAACATTGTGACGGCCTGAATATGTTTAGAGGTATTTTGGAACAGAAAATGTGCTGAACAGTTGCTCGCAGCACTTGCGTCAAAGCAAACTCAAGGAGTGGCTGCCAAGTTCTTGGTAAGGTCAGCTAACTTAATGCTTTTACACTGAAGTGCAGTTGTGAGGTACTGCTTTTGCTCGCAACAAAACAGCGTTCACAACATTGCATGATTAGGTAGGGTTAGAACCTACCCTGTGAAATATTCGCCGATAAAATATAAGGGAAGCCATTCTACTGAATTAGATACGTTAACATTTATTATCATTACTGTTCTACTTTGTATTCTTAATAATAATAAATAATAATGATAATAGTAATAATAATAATAATAATAATAATAATAATAATAATAATAATAATAATAATAATAATAATAATAA
>QQSS02216005.1:0-11067 GCA_003687565.2 Craspedacusta sowerbii
TTAATTTATTACTGGATGGGCTTATATTTGTTGTTCTTGTATTATTATAATTGGCGAATACATCTCGGAAAAAAAAACCCATGCCTTAATCTAACTCTTTCTTCAGCAATCTTGCAGCAACTAAAATTTTCTATATGATTAAAAAAAATTATTCAAAGGCAGTCAATAAAAGTAGTCCAACGTCCAGTCGCCGTATTGAAGATCACAATGGGCCGCGAGATCGGGGCCAATCGCAGGTTGAGGATTAAACGGTAGCTTTTCGGTATGCTAGTAGCGACAGTTTGACTATAGCTCTTTTATATTTAATGAGCCAAGACCAGGAGTTTTCATTTCAGATCTTTTTTGAGCGTGACACAGGGTATTGACCTATTGATGTGGTCAAAGAGCTATGCGTGAAAACAGACAATACCAACGTGAAGTTTATTAACAAATAATATAAATTTAAAAAGCTACTAGCGTATACGCATGGCTATTTACTACCAAAGGATAGACCAGTTCTAGCCTGCCTGATATTTAACATTGGGTTTTTGGCCGCCATCTTTACCACGTCACCTCATATACACACACCTACCTGCATAAAATATACGCATATATTTAAAGTTTTGAAGGTGCTGTGGACAAACAAAACGCGCAACACATAATTAATTGCGAACAAGTATTTTTATGTGTTTTTAAGATCACAACATCCGCAATAAAACAGCTACAAGAAAATAAAGATATGAAGCGCAATGCACCTGACGAAACAAAAAATCTACCATCATATTAAAACGGAAAATGAAAATCAACAAACTCATTAAAACGGAGACCACCACGTGGCGAGCAGGATACAAAGAAACCGCAACTCCACGCAGGACATGCAAGTTTCGCAAGCTTTATTAAAAACGCTTTCTTAAAGCGAAAACGTTTGCGCTCGAGCAAAAAGTGGTTGTGTACTCAATGTCATCGGAGGAGATACGGCATGTGGGAGCATTGGTGTTTGGAAAGTTACGCAAATATTTATGTGCACGTTGTGTTAAAACCCATAGGCCAATCGGATGATGGATTTTGAAGATGGATTTTACAGGTTGACGTATCATTTGTATGCAAGTCTCCATCATGCAAAGGCCATTGTCTAAGTTTATCCAATCTGATGCGAAAATAAATCCGTGAGTTTTGACTTACGACAGAGCAAGTTATCGAACATAAATCTTCTCCGAAGTTGGTATCCAGAGTTCCTATTCGATACCAAGAGGGTATAAATCTACCGTTTACTCCTCAGTAAGCGGTTCATTGCGATTCGTCTGATATGACGTAATCTCGCGGCAGTTGCTCACAAAGACGGCGACCGGTCTGCAGTCGTTACTGATGGAGAAATTTTGGCTCGCATGTTATTTACTTATTTATTTGTTGGCTAAGTCTGACAGGAACCCAGACCCAAACTCTAACGCTAACACTAATCCTTGCCCTAACTCTTCCCTTTATTAGCTCGATCAATCGTCAAGAAATTCAAATTTTCTATGACATGCAAAAATTTATTCTAAGGCAATCAATTTAAGTATCCTGGTGTGCAACCGCAGCCATATTGATCGCCGCGGCAGGTCGGCATGATCAATCGCAAATAGAGTGACTGGTAGCTTTACGGTATGTAAGGAAGACAAGTATGCCGGAACCAACATTTTGCTTATTATCCAGAAGAAATGTAGTCGTCTACAAAAACATCCGTCCACTAACGTTTGCCATCCCAAGTCTTCGTACAGTTTTGTTGCTGAGCTGCCCTTTTAGGATCCAGATATTACTAAGGCTCCTTTGATATTCAACAGACTCCAATTTTTTCAGCATTCCTCGTGGGGGAGTGATACACTTCGTCCGCGTGATCAAAGGACGGCCTGACCAACGACTTGTAAATTGTAATGAGACTGCCTCCGCGAAAAAAGTTGCGAAGCCCGCAGAGTAAGCCCACCCATTACATAACTTTAGAAATCGCTATCTAGTTGTAAGCCTTAAGGGGGAGGGGTCGCGCCGCGCGCAGTGTGACCCCTTCCCCTTAAGTGCCTTACGTCGTTCATATGAGGTACTAGTTGATTGTTGAAGACCAGGAGATGGTGAGTGGTGATGACTATATTACTTTTTCTCAAAATTTCTTTCCTGCAGCACCAATGGATGAACTTTTACGTATTATTGACAAAAACGACGTTTATTCCTTCAAGATGTCGAAAAACGTCATGCGTGCTTGAGGTTTTCGTGTTATGCATGTAATGCCTGTAATGATTTTCTCCGCTGCTGAGCTACGTCTGCAAAAGCAAGGACATTATTATATTGACGAGATAGATTACAATTCTCTGCTGATTAAAAGCTGCCTCTGCTTCTATCTGCTACGATATGCACAAACGTGACAAGTTAGATATGAGTTAGGTCTGTCGCTTAGGTATGAGATCTTGAAGAGAAAATTTAGTAGAAGTTATCATGTCGTTCAACAAGTGCTCTTTTAACACTGCCAAAAACAAAGAAACCTGAACAAAGAGCTAAGTTCAGTTTTAAGCATCGTCAAGAAGATGCAAGTTGGGGATTTATGAAGCATCCTTGAGTGAACGTAGTCGCATGCCCCAGAAAAAACACATCCTTGGACGCTTCACATTTATTGAGTCCACTGCAAGAAAACGGGAGAGATGATTGGTCTAATTGCCGAGGGGCTTAAAACCCTATGAAGCAAAACATTGATCTTCAAGCATGTATCTGATCAGGCCATTCGTGCAAACTAGAAACACTTCTGAAAGGCTATGACCGTTGCAAGAAAAAGGAAAACTTTGATGGGCTTAATGAACTGTTTGACATAACCTAGGTTAATAGTGAGTGAATTTGCTAGGAGGATGAGAATCGTTACAAACTTTAAATTGAGAGCAAAGGCCTGCTTGGCTATTCCACTAGCAAAGCTGCTAGTGCCAAGACCATCCAACCATCCAAGCGAAAGAAGGCAGTGGAAGTGGCAAGGTCAACACCTGCTATCTCAGAGACCCATGATTGTTCTTAAAGTGGTATGGACTCATCCGACACCAGCAAAGACAGTCCTTGGGAATACGAGAATACGGCATCAACAAGGCTAGAAAACATAACCCAACAGTCATTGCAGGACGCCTTGCTACTAGATTAAAGCTGTCGAAGGTTGGCAGTGAAAATAAACTAGTGACTATAATGGGCGACGTCCACATCAATCTAATGGATTATAACGTAAATATAGGCTCTTCTAATTCTTTTGACATAATTTCCACTCATAATTTACAATCCCTCATATTGCAACCACGCCGGGTGACACTGCGCTCACAGAAACTGATCGATAACATTTTTAGCAACAATAACAAGCATAACACGGTGAGTGGCAATCTAACCTGCACAATATCAGACCATTTCGCACAATTCACCATCTTTACTGATTACAGGCTGAAGATGAAACGGAATATAGAACGAACCATTTACGGCAGATATTACAAACATTTTAATGAAAGTGAGTTTGTTGAAGAACTATTGCATATCGATTGGAAATTGCTGTTTGGTGACAAAATAAACGCCGATGTCCTCTTCGATAATCTTTTGGAAAAGTTACAGACATTTTCAGTGTAATGGCACCTTAAAAAAAAACTTACAAAAAAGAATTACTGCTCAAACAAAAAGCATGGATCACAAATAATATTCTACAATCTATCCAGGGCCGTAACAAACTTCTCAAAAATTACTTGAAAGAAGCAGATCAAATAGCTCGTAATGAAGCCGATACCAAATACAAGACTCATCGTAACTGAATTGTAGGTTTGATTAAAGAAAGCCAAATTCGTGCTACAAGAATTACGTCCTACAAAACAAAACCAGCATACGGAAAACTTGGGATGGTATTAAATCGATAATCAAGGTGAACAAACAGTCCAAGGACTCTATGTCCTTTACAAGTGATTGAAACAATCGCGTCGTACAGACGCCTAGAAATATTGCAAATACGTTTAACGACTACTTGGCTACAGTTGGTAAATCTTTAGCTGACAGAATACGAGACTCCCGGAGCATCTTTCAGTCATGCCTCCTTCACCTAAACAAAGCCTATTTCTACGTCCCGCTGATCCTAGTGAAATAATGGACCTCATAAATTCTTTAAACGCTTCCAGTGTTTGTAGTCCTTGCAGCATACCTGCTAATCTTCTAAAATGTGGTTATCGCCGTTGCTCTCGACTCCCATATCATACATTATAAACATGTCGTTTACGGAAGGGATGTTCCTTTGAAACCTAAAAATTGCGAAAGTGGTTCCAATATATAAATCAGACCCACCAGATGCGTGTAGCAATTATCATCCGATTTCCCTCCTATCAAATATTAGTAGAATTAATGAAAAATCTATGTATACGCGCCTCTACTCGTATCTTGAAAAATACAATCTCATTTATGATCTGCAATTTGGCTTTCGAAAGCCCTTTTCCACAAGTCATGAGTTAATTAATCTTGCTTCTTCGGTAAGCGATATTCTTAACAGAGGCGAATTCGGCTGCGGCTTGTTTTAGACCTACCAAATGCTTTCGAGACTGTCAACTTTAATATACTTTAAGATAAGTTTATGGTATTCGTGGGATATGCCTCAATTTGTTTAAATCATGTTTTTTCGGACGCAAACAGTATGTCACGGTCGCCAACATCGATTCCAATGTCAATAACGTAGACTGTAGTGTTCCTCAAGGATCTGTACTTGGACCTTTACTGTTCTTACTAAATATATGAGACTTCCATAGGTGCATCTCCCTTGGCCTCGTGCAGCCTTTTGCTGACGATAACACCACTTTATACAGGAGTACATCATTAAAAAAAAAAAAAAAAAAAAGAATCTGATAACGTCTGGCGAGATTTCTAGAATATACGATTGGCTTCGTGCGAATAGGTTTTCAATGAATTAAGGTAAAACTGAGGCAATTCTGTTTCGACCACGGAGTACGCGATGTTGCATACGATTCACTTTAAAAATTAAGTGAACAAAAATTTTCATGTCCAATAGAGTAAATTATCTCGGCCTTATTTTTGACTCATTTCTGTCTTGGAAACCTCAGATCACCAAACTAGCGAAGAAGTTAGCAAGGCCAAATGGCATGGTATCAAAAATTCGACACTTGGTCGACGGAAGTACAATAAAATCACTTTATCGCAGCTTTTTTCCTACACACTTAACGTACGGATGCATGAATTAGGGATTCGCGAGCGAGAGCCCTTTGAATAGAATATTAAAATTACAAAGGCTGGCAATAAGAATAATATACTTCGGAGGTTACAAAGATCCGACCTCGGGACTCTTTTATCAACATAAAACAATAAAATAGAAAATGCAATTAAGCTCAATTCAGGCGCATTCATGCATTCCTGGGCTAATCAAAAACTACCTAGGGTATTTGATGACTTCTTTTACCTAAGACCACCAAACTCGATCACGCGAGCCGGTGTCCTACCTAAGATAACATCCTCACACAGACGTACTGAGAAGTATCCTCTGATGATCTCTCATAAAATATTAAATGTGTGTAAGTTAAATATTCTACAAACTTACTTTTGTTTATCAAGATCAATAGAATCTGCTGCAAGCTGTCTTTTTATCTTATCTGCAGTCAGATAATCATTGCCATAATAGCCGCTTTTCGAAATTCGGCTACGAGGAAACCTCTGCCACTGGTAAGCGAAAATTTAGCATCTCGTTCAGAGGCCCTAATCTATAGAACAGGATAAATTGCACTGCTGCCAAAGAAAGTAAAACCCTGATCACGTTCAATAATAAGATAAAACGTTTCTTCTTAATTCAACAAAGTTTACACCCTATTGATAATAACTGAGCTTTGTTACACACCATTGGTAATAACTGAGCCTTGCAGTTCACTGAGTTCATACATATCTTAAGCTTTAAATTGCCATATAAGTGACTAATGGAAGTATTAACTTTTTCTTATTCCATATTTTCTGGGGATAAAAGATAACCTCGTCGGGTTGGATGTATGTACATCCAATACCTAGTTACCTCCCAAACCAGTTTTCAGCATTTACCTCGCTATCCCATGATTATCAAATGGCTAGTCTTACGGACGTTTCGTCCCGGCCAAGGGACTCGTCAGAGACCTTTGGCTGGAGTTTTAACTGGCCAAGCAACTGCTTGGAGTCACATTAAGAACTCGAAACCCCTGGAGACCTCGACTGTACCCTCTCACGAGAACATAAGCTCTCAAGTGAGCAGTTGCACGAGATCGTCACAGTTCTGGCAGCCTTCCCCCAAATCACTTGGGCATTGCCAGCTGTGCGGTACGCGGAAAGAATCCCTTGTAAGTAATCAACTGGCTAGTCTTACGTACGTTTCGTTCCAGCCAAGGGACTCGTCAGAGACCTTTGCTTGGAGTCTTAACTGGCCAAGCAACTGCTTGGAGTCTCATTAAGAACTCGAAACCGCGGAGACCGCGAGTGCACGGTCTCACAAGAACACAAGCTCTCAGGTGGAGAGCGTATCACGGGAGAATGATTATCATTCTCGGAGAACTATGCCATCTGAACATTAAGATCTGGACTAAAAGCAACTACGCATGATTTATTTCTTGTTATGAGTTGCATTTTGTAGGAATTATTTTTTTGTTATGGGCTGCATCTTGTTTAATTGTTAAATATGGCGAATGCATGTGAAAAAAAAAACATGGTAGTAAAAATGTAAAATACTTTGGTGCTGTCGCTTACAATAACCTTTGCGATCTAAATGTCAAAACATCCAATTCGAAATCGACCTTCAAAAAGGAAATTGTGGCTTAATTTTTGTCATCGTATATGTAGCGTGTCGGCGCTCTTGTATTGCTTGAGATTTCTGTCTCTTTCCATCTCTCTCTTTTTATTGAACGTACTACCCAGCGCTTGTGTCGTCTTTGGGTTACTGGTTTTATATTTCATTGTTTCATTCCTGAATGGGTGTAGGTATTGGTTTATTACAATAAGGTGATTTTGTGGCTCTAAGTTCAATAATACTTAACTACTTAAGAGTGACTTTTTGAATATACGTTGCTGATGTGGTTTACACTATCCATTTTTACATTTAAACCAGTCTTTGTGTTGTACATTTAATTTGGGTGATGGCTTACCTTAATATCGGTGTTTTTTTATGAATTGCAAGTAACATATAGTGACTTCGTTACTTAACCAACGTATGAACTTCACTAAACATTGCCTATTCTATATGGTTATAAATAGAAGTCATGATAGGGTGGCAACCTCATTCTTATTAGCTTCGGCTTAGAGGTTACCTTCCCCTTAATAAATGTGTGGCCCATAATAAGTGCGCGTCACACCAGCTGATGATTTATATTTTAACAATCTCTACTTTATTTTTGTGTGAATGCAAATGGTGTATTTATCTTTAACTGTTGCCTTCTTTTTTACGCATTTATAAAGATAATAAATTGCTGCTGTTGTTGTTGTTGTTGTTGTTGTCGTTGTTGTTATCCGATAGGCTAAGCCCTGTAACCACTACAACAGTCATCGTATCCGGGGCTTTGTACCATTTTGCGTTATCTGAAATGGGCATATTGAAAAGCCGCGCTTTGATAATGCTGCTCTTGCTCTGATGATACTGGTTGCAGTTCCATGTGGAGTGCAGATTTTGTTTTTGTTTCCTGGAGAATTCACACAAAAAACAAGTGTTTTACGTAATAAGTGAGAAGAAAAAACAATCATTGCCATTATGGCATCTGCACGATGTTTATGCGGAACCTGGTTAAAAGTTGGCGTCACGAAAGCCTTCTGGATAGAATCTTTTTTCTCATCCTATGTATTAATACGAGAATCTCCGGATCTCAGAGAATTGCACTTTAAAGCCTGTTCGTAATCTTCTTAAAATGAACTGTTGAGTTGGGTTTAAGATGAATGGCTTTGTTGTTGTCTACAAACCTGCTCAACTTGAACATTTTTCATTTATTTTGATTCATTTCTTGTGAAGTGTGTGTAAGAAGTTCTATTTTGCAACAAAATTATTTTTGCCTTCTTAAACGAGGGCCTGTTGCAAACAGGTGTTACTTCTGCTTTTTTATCCAGCTTGCATGTGCATTGCATACCCCATGCCAGTTGAACTATTGTAACCTGTCCTGTAAAATGTTAAGTTTAATAAAAGATGTTTTTATCATTGTGTCTTTTACCATGAGAGCAGCTCTGAACCCTGCATGATGTGCATAACATTTGTTATTTATTTAGTATCTCTGTTCCTAAAATTATAGATTTCAACTACACCTGCCATGCTCTATGCGATGCCCAACAGGTGCATGGTTCAGTTACTTGCAGATTCTGAAAAATCTCTTGTGCCGCCCAGTCAGGTAAGATGCTGGAAATTTGCCCTGTTTTGCATCATGCATAGCATAATTCACCCTGTTTTTCTATAGTATTCTTAAAGTCTTTTTTTAAGAAGTTTCTCTTCAATAGTATGTTATGAATAATAAGATAATATGCATAGAAGCCAAAAGGAAGTGTGTGGATCAGGAAGTTAGTTGAAATAAAATATCTGATGAGGTTATCTTCTTACCTAAACAATGCATCGGCAGGCATTGTGCTTACTTTCCTGCAATGTCATCCTGGCAGAATTCAGATCATTCAATAGCAGTAGGTTTTAGAAAACAAGGCTAGTGTTCCTGAAATTGTGAGCTTTACAATTCTTTGCTTATTTGCTTACTTTAAAACCAACTGTTTGATGTTAAGTCTAAAGCTTTTGTTGGTTTTTGTGAATTGAATTGTAATCATGTGTATTTGTTTCCTAAGCTCGACATATATTTTGAGCCTAAGCCTGTGGTTTTGCAAGAAAGTCCGCCATCTGTATTGCAGCAAAGTGTTGGCATTGCAAGGAATGCAGTTGCAGGCTATTTGGCCCCAGTATGGGTGGGTAATTTTATTTTGGTGATTATGTTCTGATAGTTTTTCAGTGCATTTTATTTGCTTCAAATTATTTGCCATAAAGCAAGTGATTTTGTGGTATTCGCTGTTTCTGTATGTCAATTTCTTGAAGGTGGGTGGTTGTAATTAAGTAGCCAATACCTATTGTTTTGACTAAGATAGAGTACGTGCAAATCTATAAAGGGTCTTCAAGTATGCA
This sequence comes from Craspedacusta sowerbii, assembly GCA_003687565.2. Taxonomy (NCBI): domain Eukaryota; kingdom Metazoa; phylum Cnidaria; class Hydrozoa; order Limnomedusae; family Olindiidae; genus Craspedacusta; species Craspedacusta sowerbii. Next base: position 9,104 of record QQSS02216005.1, read on the forward strand.
AGAAGTCAATTGTTTATAATAATGTCATTGTACAGAAAGAATTTATATGGAAGGTTGGCCTTGTTGCAGCTGGAGTCGTACAGTACAGGTCTTGCAAAACCTTGTTTTCACCATCTCAGTTGTGGGTGCTTGGCGCAATTTTGACTAGTGTGTCTGACGTTTGAAAGTGATTTTTGAAGGTTCTTAGATCTTTGAGAAGAAGGTCGACTCCTGGTGCTCGTGGTCAATGACAATGCTAAGAAGGGAATCTAGCCCATGGTGCTAGGAACTGATGAATTTGCGTTTGGGATAGCCAGTCATGGTGAACATGATAACAGCCCCTGCCTTCTTGCCGACATTCGCACTTGTTGTGTCGGCAACAATAATGACCATGAACCCAACAGGTTGAACTACTCGAACAAACCCTAAAAGCCTTCTGCTATTGTTTGAGCTTTCCCATTCTGCAACCTGAGTGCAGTCAGCTTAATATTTTTTCCTTAATTCTTTAGGACCACTGCCTGATATTCTCATTCGCTTCCATGCTCCACATCTGCAAATGAGAAGTGCTCACCGAGTGCCACTTTAACTGAACAGCTTTGAGTAGATGGCCTTGTGGATTGCTGAATGACATCGATTGGGATTTCAATCTCACTCGGCAACCGATTAGCAATTACAGAAGGGCGCCACAAAGTAAACTGAAATGCAACAATACAAACCCGAGGGAATAATGATGGAATAATAGTGAGAAGAGCACAAAGTAGTAAGAACAACAGGAAGACAGAAAGAATAGATCTACATAGGTCTAGCTCTTACTCTTATTCTTTCTGTCTTCCTCTTGTTTACTTTGTGCCGTCCCTTCTGGAATTATTTATCGGTTGCTGAGTGAGCATTGGTAGTGTCAATTCTTGACCGATTGGTGTATTCACACCATCTTAAATGCTTGTGATGTAATGATTTCAATCTCCTGTCTTGAAAGTTTGCGGCATAGCTTTGTTGGACAACAGCTTTAAGCTGTTTACAAAGCGTTATGCAACATCTGTTTAGCTGTGCTTCTTTGTGCTCGTTAGTGCTGCATTCGCGTCACCCAAAGACTGCCTTTGATGGTGACGGACGAGTCCGTATCACTCTCAGACCAGTCAGGTTGCTCTAAGCTGGCAAGTGTGGACCATGTCGCTTGCATTTTCATCTGTCGCTAGTGCGTAACAAACCTGGTCATTGCTCTCAATTTTGCAATTTTTAGAGATCATCCTCTTGCACATCTATTGGCCTTCATCTTAATCGCATCAGGCAGTGCATCAAGTGCGTCAAATTGATGAATGCTGGAAGTTCAATGCTTTACTCCATAGCGATTTAAGCTCCGCAACAACTAGACCGATCCTATATTCGTTATGACGTCCTTGTTCTTTGCCGACTTGGAAGGGCGCTTATTAATCGACGAGATTATCACTAAGCACCTCTCGCACCTCATTTTTATGCGTAGGTCATTCTGCTAGATTTCGGCTTTGACATCCATCTGCGAAATCTGGACGTGATTAGCTAGGTGGATGTAATTTGCCTTTCGTTGGTTCTTTATGTTTGCGTCTGATTACTCAGTCAGCGATCTAAAGCCGGTTGTCTTGCAGCGTAATGAAGACGAGCATCAGCTATGGGGAGTTAGGTCACTGTCGTTTTGTTCACCAGGGGACTTGATTTCATCATGGCAACAGAATTGTTAGGCTTCCTTGCTTTTTCTGGAGTGCTTAGGGACGGAGATTGTCATCGCAGGCATTTCATGGCGTCATAGAAATCTGTACTCACACTGGCGCGTGACCATTGTCATTCTCCATGGAATAATCGTTGTAATTCGGTAATAGAGAAACGTCATCGCCCTAATGTATAAGCCCCAAGATAGGCTAATATGTGTGTGTATATGTATGATGTATGTATGTATGTATGTATGTATGTATGTATGTATGTATGTATGTATGTATGTATGTATGTATGTA
>QQSS02216016.1:0-11066 GCA_003687565.2 Craspedacusta sowerbii
GTAGGTAGGTAGGTAGGTAGGTAGGTAGGTAGGTAGGTAGGTAGGTAGGTAGGTAGGTAGGTAGGTAGGTAGGCAGATAGGTGGATAGATTGGTAGAACATGAGAAGACAGGAAGGTACATGCGCTACGGTGGATGCTTGGTATATATTTTGGTGATTTTTCATTTGTTAGTGCCTGCGTGTGGTGGAAAATGGTTTGGACGAAATGGCACTGTGGAAAATCCCTCGTTCACCACGCTTTTCCCATTCACGGTCACTTGTCTGTGGCTGGTGCAAGTTGGGCCGAACTCAAACATTGTTGTCGAGCTGAAAAATCTTAAACTGAAGGAGAAGGATTGTGTCAACAATTACTTGCTGCTTCGTGATGGTATGGATTCAGACGCGCCGTTGCTTCGCCGCTTCTGTGACAACTCGCCTCCACTGAGATTTTCGACCCGCGGCAGCGCTCTCTGGGTAGAATATCAGACCTCGTTTTACGAGGGCGATTATGGCAAGTTTTCTTTAGAGTGGACGCAGACATCTTTGCAGCAATCTACAGGTACTGCCTTTGATAAGGACCTTGAGACTCTGCATCGTAGCCTGCGAGCTGATGTAAAAGCCAGCGAATAGCTAGAGATGTGTGAAAAGATTGGGGAGTGTGTGTGTGTGTGTGTGTGTTTGTGTGTGGGTGAATGAGTGAGTGAGTGAATGAACGAGTGAGTGAGTGAGTGAGTGAGTGCGTGACGGGCGACAGGCTGGGAGAGACAACAGAAGAGAGCGAAACGCAGAGAGAAGGAGAGGTCGACGGTGAGGCGAGAGAGAGAGAGAGAGAGAGAGAGAGAGAGAAAGAGAGAGAGATAGAAGCAACAAGAGCGTAAGATTGTTGGTCTGTTTGCTGAGGCGGCGTCGCCTTCAAGCTCTTCTTTGTCTAGGTGATTTTGATTTAAATCAAACTGATGCAGGCAACTAGCTCTGTGTTGGGACACCTACGTGCTTATATTCCTTTTATTCGTAGTTTTGTGTTGCTCTTGCCGTTTCAGCAGTTACTTGTGGGGGCATAGTAACTGGCAAAAGTGGATACATATCCTCGCCAAATTATCCCGAGCCGTACCCCAACGACATAGTGTGTGTTTGGTACATCATCGCGCCTCCTGGAAAGAGAATTGTGGTCCAAATAGAAGACATTAAGCTAGAGCGGGATCCAGCCTGTCGAGAGGAGTTCTTGCATTTTCGGGACGGTATGTCATCGAGTGCGGTCTCACTGGGAAGGTTTTGCTACGAGGATCGACCTGTGCAAGTCACCTCGACAGCCAGCAGCTTGTTTGTGGAGCTGAGAACCGACTGTAAGGGGCAGAACAAGGGCTTCAAGGCGTTCTGGAGGATTCAGACAATAGGTGGGTGTAGCGAATGCTTTGCTGAAAAGCTTCATGCAGAATAGTCCACCTCACGATACTTGGTCGGCTTAAAAGCTGGGAGAATTTGGGTTGCGTGGAATTGCCATGGAAAAGATTGCATCGTAGAAATTATGCCCTTGATATTAGCGTTTTAGTTGGAACGTTTTGCTGGCTCTGCATCATCAGTCTGGTCGTAATCGTTTTTCCTCCATTTTTCTTCCTTCTTCCTTTTGCGCGCCCTTAAGATTCTCGTTTCATGGATTTTCTCTTAAAATTTTACTTTTGACGGCTCGTTAATCTTTTATGTGCAGGGGGTCCAACCGAAGATGCAGAAGCCAACGGCGTCATCGCACGAGTTGGTGAAAGTTCTGTAAGTGGACCCTCCGACACTTCTGCCAGGCTAGAAGAAGCCGTAGGTGTTTCAAAAGCGATTCGCCGTGGTCTTCTGCAGGCCTCTCACCCATCCTCAAGATCACTCGAAGCTAATGGATAAGTTATGAAGCCTGTTAAGCGACTATTACTCTTTATTTATTGCAGGCACAGGTCGTTCAGCAGTTCCCGGAGCTTTATGTGCTTGCACTTCGGAAAGATGTTTTGCCTTTTCCCCGATGAGTGCCTTGTTTTTGTTTGCTAAGCACCTTTCTTCTTCCATGATTCTGGACAAACACTAAACCTATTGGTAATATTTTTGGAGTTCATGCGTTGGTGGCTGCTCGAATGTCTGTGAGACTTTGGCAACGAGCAGACATTTTTGAACGGCGTCTTTGGCACGCTTACGATGTTGTTGATTGATCGCTTTCGACGATCGATCCAAAGCCGATGTAGATGAATCGATGGTAGATGGTTGGTTTTTATTTGACGCATTTTATCCCTGCTAGATATTAATTGTTACTTTTCACTGGTGAAAATTTATGGTTCTGGATAAGGCTGCAGTGCAATGACAGGATGCTTATCTTGGTTTCCCCTCCAAAGGCGGTATTCCGTCCTTATATTTGTCGTAGTAATTTGGCTTTGTTCGTTGATTGGCTGTTGTTTCATGCTTTGTAGTCATCTTTTTTAACCTAGGCGTTGTTCTGTTTGTGAAATTTCGTTTTCGAGCCAATATGTGTCGCTATTCTTTTCTGTGCTTCTTCAGCGGAATTTCCAATCAAAACTTGTAGTAAATAAAAGCAATAAGTTTTTTATTCCGCGTATCGTCAGGCGGATAGAATTTGTGCAGGCAAAGATATTTCCGCTTCGTTATCGCTTATCAAAAAATGTCTTTCTGTTCGGAGCGAGTTAGGAGCCTGAAATCGCTAAATGTTTACGACTTCTGGATTACACCTGTGATCCTTCGTGAGGATGTATTGATTTATTTGTTTTTCGCTATATGCAATGGGACGTAATGTATGTGCATTTGACTAACCCCATCTTTTCAGCAGCTGTATGTTGCTGTTATGTGATTTTTACTCTTCACGATTTCTAAAATTCTTTTCTTCAAAATTCTGCGGAATCGCCTGCGTTAGTGTTTAATAAAGAGACTCGAGAATTTGCAATATTCTACTCCGTGGCTAATCCATCGCGATTTGGCTGTTGTTTAAATCATCGTATAGTCTTGATGCCCAGACGAGGTTCACTGTAGAGAGACTAGGCTCATAGTCTTGTCGGATGAAATAGTTGTTATTTCACTAGTTTTATGTCGTGACGTGAACTGCAATATTGCAATCGTGCTTTCTCTCGCATAAAGCTTAGCCTCTCCGAGAATTTTTAAGCTGTTTGATTACGTCATTGCATAGAATTTTGCAAACGTCCTGTGACGTTGCAAAGATCGGTAAATTCTCTTTCTGTTACTGGTTTACTAGGAAACTGATTGATACGCCAGAATAAGAATTTTAAAACAAAAGATCGGAAACTCAGGGCAAAAAAACTCTACAGGTCTTGCATAGCAAGCCAAGTGTCGCAGGTTCTTGGAAAAGCGCTGCTGTGGTTTGTGGACCCTTGAGTAACTAGAAAAGCCCTTGTTTACAATGGAACTCTATGCGTCATTAAAACGATGATGAAAATGATTTTTAAAAAGCTATTTTTACTGAAAGATCGCTTCATATTTTGGGGTTCTGGACGAATGATTTATCTTCAGCAAAAGCTGCAGGTTTTTCTGCAGAATCTCTTCATGTAAGCAGCACGCGTGTTGCAGAAGTTAGCCATCTTCCATTGAAGGCAGTAGCTCGCCTCTCTGTCTCGGATATCCTCACAAGGGCCTGAAGGTTAGAAAAACAGCAATGCTCCCATGTAACGCCTGCAAATGGGAATCAATGGTCCCAAACTCTGTAGTTTTTTTTTTAGATTGCCCAGATTATTAAATTGACTTTGAATATGTTTGTCAAAAACCATTCATTGCATCTTTTATTACTTTTTCAAACTTATGACATTGACCCTTGCTGCGAACTGATTTTGTTTGTTACGCTGGTAGAAAAATTTTAAACATTACCTTCGTATTTCACCGGTGTTCGACTTCTTGAAGGTACGTTGGAGCAGGAACCATCACTAAAGCTGATGTCATCGATCGAAATATCCCCTTGATAGCCACTGCCTCTCTGTGCCTCGAAAACGATCTGAAAGAATGACACCGTTCTTTACGCATTTTTTTTTTTTCAAGTGAGTAAGTGTACTCTATTCCCTTTAGTTTCGGACAATGAATAATTACAATATATATAAAATATATATAAATTAATTAAAATATTGATGCGCTATGCGCGCGTGATGATAACATAGGATACCAAATGATATCATTAGGGCTCCACAACAATTTTCTATATCGTCACACAACTTTCGCTTTCGACACACGGAAGAACTTTTACAAACTCTCTGGTAGCAATTAGCAGCAAGAATAGCGAGCTAAGAATTAATACCTGGTAATCAGATGCCGGTGTAAAGTCAACTCGAGCCTCTAGCCAATCATTTGAAGATTGCGAACCGTCTTTGCTGAAAACAGTTCGTTCGCATTGGCTTTTGGAGTCTTTAATGTTTACCCTGAAGGATCCCATCATGGTCGAATCCTCCGCGTACATGTGGAAGAAGAACGAAAGGCAGCGTGGAGTGTCTGTCGATGAGAACTTTCTCGAGTAAAGTCTTGCGATATGACCTTTCTTGGTTGGGGACGAAGCTTCGATGAAAAGGAAGGTACCTTGTGGAAAAGTGGACAACAATAAAATTATATGAAGGCTTTGTGGAGGAACAACTGAAACACTGACGACACTTGCAGCGTCTACTTCTGCCATCTCGGATTTTTGTTGAATGAAAATGTTTTGCTATTTAATTTTCTGCTATTTATTGCCTGGGTTTTGCATACTCATGCTTGTGCATATACGCAAATATAGTATATGCATTTGTGCTAACAAGTAATTAAGGTATTAACTGGGATCAGCAAACCTCTCAGAAAAGAAGTATTTTGATTGCTATAAGTGGTGAAATTCGTCACTTGTTTAGCATTCTAAGTTCATAGAAATTGGTGTGCAGCAAGTTGGTGACAACGCAAGAACGTAACTGCCATTCACAGGCGCAAACATCTATTTAAAAAGTCATAGCTTTACCTATTCTCCGGGTTGTGTGATCAGTCTCAGGACCTGTCCCATACGATGGAGTTCCACCTATAGCTTGCGTCCAGTCAAAGTCATCATTACTATCCTGGATAAAGTGACACATTCCGTTTTCGAAGGTGCAGTCATCTCGACCCGGTAGTTGAATGATGGTAGGAGCTTCACTCTCTCTAGTTGTTTTTCCTAATAATGTTTACAAAATAATACCGTTCATACTATAGCGTCATAGTAATAGGAGTGCTGCAATTGTTGCATTTCCTAGAGGAGAGCTTTTCACCTTACCGGAAGGTTGCCACCTTTAAAAGGAATGAATGGTTCATTCGCAAGGAAAATCGTGTTTTAAAATCTCACCGTAAGGTATCATGGCTTGTAACGATGACGGCAAATCTATTATTTATGATGCTAAATTTATATTGTACGTCTTGGTCTCTATTCCTGCTCATTAACTTACATAACATAAAGAACAGGTGTTACTCAAACGTATTTCAAAAGATAGCATGTACCAAACATGTCTTACCACTAAGCCTAGCTGATTACTAAAAAAAGTGACTTGTTCTCCTTCTGAGAGTACCTACCGTCGCACCTGTAGAGACCCATCGCTTGAAAGCGGTCGCTCGCAGTGAAGCCCACTCGTTGACCCAGTTGGAAGACATCCTTCTGCTTGGGGATTAAGGTGAAGGAGTCGTTGATGCCAAACGCTGTCATGGAGTACTGCATGAAGCTAAGGTAGTCGTAGGCCGAGCCAAGGCTGTCAACCTCAGAATTCGAGTATTTCCTGAAGTTGTGTCGTTTGCCTATGGAAGCAGAGTTCCTTATGTAGCTTTTTTAAGGACACTTTTGCATATCTGGAGTTTATTATTGCATTTTGTTTTTGGACTTTGGCTTTATTTAGTGACCTTTATTTAGTATGCTTTTCTAATAGTGTCCTGTACTGCGCGTTCATGGAGAGAATAAACCTTGATGTTGTTGTTGCCGTTGTTCTTAACTTGCAAAGGCGGTAGAAGTTGGGCGCCTTTTTGTGACAATCCATCCTTACAAAAGCTCGGTGTATTTTACAGACTGAAATGCATATATAGTACAAGTTTGTCTCACCAATGAATAATGTAATTAGTCGACTGCGACAAAACCTGTTAGCCACGAAGGCAGCAGCCTTCTTATTTAGTTTATTTGACTACGTTGCATAACACAGATTTCGTCAGTATTTAGATCCAAATTACCAGCCGGTACATTTTCCAATCGCACTTCTATAAAGTCGTCCCGATCGGGGCGATTCTGCTCGTGTCCAAACCCCACGGCGTGTCCTAAATATCCGAAAAAATAATCCAAGCATAAGAAATGATAAAATAAACTGGAAGACAAGTAACTTTAAAATTATTCTCGGAGAGCAACATACTAGAGAATACCTTCCAGATAAGCGATACAAAGTACTTACATTGACAAAATTAAGCTAGACCAATATAGATGATAATGCATGCAGCTTAACATAGACTGATGTAGATGGAATGATGATAAACAGACGAAGTAATAGAGTACTTCAAGGAGGTTCGTCAAGCTCGATCAAATTTTCTGGTTGTTTTCAATCGAACTAGATATGATTAAGCATGGCATCGTCACGAACAACAACAAAACGTAATTGATTTTTATTCAGAGATTCAGGTGAAAGTCGATGTGATAAACCGCGCCTGCATGAGGCAAAAATACGTTCAGAATTATGGATACCTATCTCATGTACAACTGTGCCAACTCCATAGCATCCTTCCCCGAGGGAAATATTCTGTCTTCCTCCTCGGCGACCAACATAACTCCAGCATCTAAACATCCCGATTTTCTTGTATGCTCCCATAAGCAGCTCAACACAATCCCCAATCGAAATCCACCTTACTGCTGATGTTCTGAATATATCTTGCATATTCTTAGTTTCGAAATAGTATTCATTGTACCTCGCTTTTGTATTCGCTATTGGGAGACCGTACGCAAGCATGTTACGCAGTTCCTACTTTACTGTTGATGTTTTCATGAATACATACACGTGCATAAAAATTGGTGTGCTCATTTTACCCGCCAGCCTTGAACATGTTTATGTAATCTTCTTCGTCTGTTCTTTGCTTGAAAGATAAGCACGAGTTCTCCTCCCACTCACGGAAGGCCTTCATTATACCAAGCGTTTCTTCTGGGAGATTCTCTGAAAGACGAAGTCGAGAATTTATAGCTCGATTCTATCTTGCATTCCTTCTAATGATTTTGCCTTCCATGAGCACAAAAACGTTTGTTACCTAAAGTAGTTCAATTCTGCCAGCGACCCGCATCTAGCAGTACGGTACATTACTTCTGCTGGCAGCCCTTATCTTACAGTACGGTATAGTTCCGGGAGTCAGTATCATAGGACTGTTTGCGAGATTCAATTTGGCGTACAACGGTTCTACCCTTAGACCAAGTTCAGCAGGATCTCATCGTTAGAATCATAGAGTGAGTTATGCGACTACAAGACGCTGTGAATATAGAAAGAGATTGTTTTTGTAATACCAGCAAAGATAAACAATTTCTGCTCGCATAAAAAAACTCGCACTCAAATGTCGGAGGATAGAAGGAAAGAAAGCGAAGAATGTAATGTGAAGGATGCATTGTACAAGGTCTCACCTAAACTAGGGTCAATGCGATACGGAACAATTCTGTGAGGTAACCATAGGACGCTGTGGTTCCTCATCGCGGCCCTGCCAGTCATACGATCATGAGATATAAGGATGTCTCCACCGTCGAGAACCTGCTCCCATTGCTTCGGGGTGAGCATCATGTCACTGGAGAACAGAACACCATCTTCATCTTTATTATCTGAAAAAGTAATGAAATGAACCAACGCAAAAGAAACGAAGTTAACAAACTCAAAAAAATATTGTACACAAAACAGGTGTAATAATTTCTAGTATAACTTAGCAGCCAGCAACCAAAATTATTTTTATTTGTAAGGTATTAACTTGATTTATCGAATTATTAGGAAGTGTGAAATATTTTATGCAATTAACAGGTAATCAGATCACCCTACCTTCCTCAGGGTATGCATAGACAATCACTGTCATATATAACATAAAAAGAGTAGAAAGCATTCTTCCAATGCTTGAAAGTGGTCAGTGCTCCGACAAGATCTAGCAGAAGTGGCTCGTTGCCATTATAGGTCGCTTACGTTGTTAGAACCTGTTTGTGTAGGTGCAGCTAACACAACTGGAGTGTTCGGCATCATGTATCAATTGAGCTGTAGGGGGAATTTGTCTTATTATTCAGAGTTTTAAGAAGGTACAAGAATGACATTCTACCAGACTTTTCCTCCAAGTTAAATCAAGTTAGTGAACGCGCTCGAGTCTTTCTGAAAAGTATTCTGTCTTTTATTTTTAAATTTTACGTCATGATAAAGCTGTTGCAAACTCCTTGGCGGTTGATATTCTAAACTTGTCCAAAGAGTGTGTGCCACCCGGTTCACGGTCTTATGTGTAAATACAAAGGTTAAGATCGTCTGCTTTCATCATGCCATCTTTCTGACTTGGCGTGTTTCTTTACATAGGTTCTTTACATCTCCGCAGCTCTACAAATGCAGCTGGTCATCGCTGAAGGAAATGCTAAAACAAAGATTTCGTACTTGAGGATATTTCATAATTTCATAACAGTCACATAAACGAGCTTGACCTGTATGGGCTAATAGCATACTCGACCGGTGTTTTGCTACAGTAACACATTTTTTAAACGACTTTCATACGATTAGAACAAGCACCTTTCACAGCTCCAGAGAATTGTACAGCAATTAGTGATGAAGTGATGGAGGCTGAACCATGGATTAACTTCTGTTTTCAGCAGATAATTTAAAGCCTAACATAAAGTCCGCTCCCTCCACCAAAATATGAATCACTTTGTATGCAACGTTCTTCGCTGAGGCCACTAGTTATCCGACTTGAGCATGGAAATTCTTATCTTGCCTTCTGCTGGGTGCTGTTTCATTCATAAAGAAAGATTCTAGCCATGGGGACTACTTTGAGTACCAGATTAGTGCCTGCAAAGCAGTGTTCAATGAATACGCGCAGACAAGGTCAGCCCCAGTCAGAATACAAATACAATCCGCCCAGGCGATATCCGACCGAGCTTTAGAAGACTCACTTTAAGTCATCAAATTAGCAGCTGGTATCTTTAGAAAATGTGTCCACTTGCAATCTAAGAAAGTGCGTTGATTAGAGCGAGTGTTGATTAGTATTTTGGTCTAAATCAAACTAATCGTCCTTGTTTAGTCAGAGCCGAGTGTTTACCGACATATAGTGTGGTCAATCGGTCCTGTTTAAGCGATGAGATTAAATGCAGTTGAAGGAATCGAACTAAATTCATGTTCTTATTTTTGGATTAAAAGCACCCTAGCATTAAGCTACCGGCTACCGATCTGTAAGACCGCAACAGCCCCTAGCCTGCAGACGATAGAAAACAGCGTGAATATTTACAAAGCACTATCTAAGAAATCTCGGTGATGGAAGGCTAACTTTTTATCAATACTGGAATAGATAAAACTCTGAAGAAGAAACTGCATCAACCCATGTAGTCCCGAAATCAGCCTTGCATTGATGGACAAATTTGCCGGCAGTCGAATCCGCCGGATGTGTGAGTTCAGATAAAAAATTTTTGAAATTGGCCAAGTTAAGAAATTCACCAGTTCCTCCATTCCCCTGACTCCAATATTTAATACAAAACAAAAATTCGTGTGCACGCATGATATGCGCCTATCTGTACAGTATTCAGGCCACACCAAACTGTAGATTAATGTTAATATGCTTCTATACTTGTTAGTGAGCAAGTCATAATGTCGTACAGTTCTCACAAGTTCACTAAGCTCTCGTGGTCTACACTCTTTCGACTCCGGCGACCCGATTTCGGTTCCGATAGGGCGAAACGCGTTTGGCGTTGGGGGAATGGAGGAGCTGGTGAATTTATTAACTTGGCCAAGTTTAACATTAGCGTGCTCGTTAACATCAAAGAGAATCCTCATTTTTTGCAAACGTTCGACAAAATCTTTTGTAATGTTCAGGCTATGAACAAACAAAAACCATTCAAGACACAACTTTAATAAAGTGCTTGAAAAAAGAAATTTACTGAACTAAAAAACAGCTTTGAAGGGTATGATTGACCCTGGATGTTCAAAGTGGGGCAATCACGTTTAATGAGAAGGCTTTCCTTAATTATTAAGGTCTTACTATTGTCATCCCTACTGAAAATACAAAGCAACCTCACAACAAAGCATGTGTTCTCTGACAGGCGTAGAGCACTGACCATGGATGCGTTTATCAGTCAGTGGTGACCCCCGCTGATGTTCACAGTCTTTTCTGCGTGTGTCGTTTGGTTTTACCAATGTTTGTAGAATGGTATCTACTACACGTATAATTATAGACAACACCAGACACAAGATGTGGTGATAACTTATCTTTGAAGATAAATAAGGAAGTTAAGCTAATCAATTGAAGATGATAGCAAGATCAAAGCAAGCAAAATCTTTCTTATGAATCTTTTTTAGTTGATCCTTGACTCGGCATGAGAGCGCCCGTACATCAGGTAAAACAATTTCAAGGGCGGTTTATCTGTGGATCCTATCAAAAAATGTTCTTCTCGTACCATCAATGACTGTGGCTGGAAGCGAGTTGCAGCGAAGATTGGATTTTATTTGACTAACTTCACCACGTAGGAACTCCCAACTAGAAAAAGTGCTAGAAGATCTATGAAGCAGTGCAAGAACGAAGTTTTGTTTTAAAATCTTTGGGATATATCTGGGACAGTCCGTATACATCCCAGTAAATGTTGACTTGCAATAAACAGATGTAATGAAACCTTTACCTTGCCAAATAACGTTGATGTCCAGGAATGGTAAACTGTTTATTGACTCTCTTTTCACACTAAACTTCATACATTGATGACGACTGCTGAAATAATTATGAAAGTTGCTTATATCCTCTTCATGTTTGAACAATGCAAAAATATCATCCACATATCTACGAAAGTTAAGGGGCGTGTAATATGTAAAGCATATAAAGTATATAAAGTATATATATATATATATATATATATATATATATATATATATATATATAAAAGATTTGTAT
>QQSS02216027.1:0-11064 GCA_003687565.2 Craspedacusta sowerbii
TGTCACAAGTCTTGAAATCGCAATTGTAATTATAGTTTTACGGTGGTGTAAAGAAAAATATATCGGTGGACGAAAAGATAGCAACTTTAGTCTATGCGGCAAAATCACACCTGTGACAAACCCTTCGCACACAACGTGGGAACGTAAAAAATCAAGCCATGGGGATCATATACCTTAGCAATGATTGAGGCCAAAAAAAGCTTGGTAATATTATCGGGTTCATGGATCTCACTCACAGAAAGTGCTGCAAGAAAATTATCCCGCTCAAAATCGTACATAATACGTGCTACCTTTAGAAGAGGTTCAACTCCATGAATGCCTCGGTTCAGAAGTGCAAGGACATTTATTCGCAACTTTCCAAGGTTTATTTTTGCATTTGCCATAATTCTTACTGCCTCATCCTAAAACGGCACTGCAAAACTTTTCTTTAACATTTAGTTTAACAAATCATCAACATACAAAGAATTTGACAACAAGCGTACTACATCAACATTCCCATTACAGTTTTGAAAAATGATAACGCACAACAACTTGAAGGATCGATGGGGTTCAGGCAAGACCCTATGAAACACATGGCATTCTATATATTGAATCTTTCCTAAGAAATCGCTATGAATATCGATAACTCATGCACCTTCATCAGCCGAATTTGCCCTTTCATAGTCGCCCAGGAAAAACAAGCAAGAAAACCGAAAACGCAGCATGTGTCGAGAGAGCAACAATGGTAGAATTGCGAGAAAAGAATGATTAGAGAGACTACTATAAATTTATGTTCACTTCATCGACTATACTGCTCTAAATGACTTTACATCGGTTTATATGCAGTTCGAGGAGGAAGTCGTTATTTACAGATTGTCCAATGAAGAAGCAGGGAGTTTATAGGTTGAGGGGTCTCCCTGTTCACTTCCTCCTCGTTGACCCAGCTTGAGTGGGTTCCGGTGTCCAATATTCTTACGTGTCTCTGCTGCTGCTTGTCATCTCGAACGTCCGGTGGTGGGCTCTTCACACTGTGTAGTCTGCGGTGCATCTTAGGGGTCATCCTCTGGCAACACCGACAGTTCTAGGGGACACAACTTTTTGATGGGGCGATTGGCTGCTTTCCCACTCTGTAATCGTACGACAGCAGATCGCACCAAACGGTCCGCTCCCGCTGCTAGCTCCGCCACTCTTGCGAGTGTCCAATGGATGCGCTTGTCTTTGTCAGAATATACGAGCACCACGTCCCCAACTTCAATTTTGTTTTTTGTTTTTTGTTGTCGTTCCTCGTGTCGAAACGAGTTCGTGACAGTCACGAAGCAGGGCGAGATACTCGGTCCTCCATCGCTGCCAGAAGTCAGAAAATACTTGCTCGATTCGTTGGAGTCACTGTTGGGCTATTTTTAGGAGAAAACGCTGGATCGTCATGGTCGTCGTTGCCAAAATCGATGTTGGTCAGGGTAGTAATTAATAGTCCGTATGCTAGTGGGTTATAGATTTCAAAGAGTTCTGGCAGTAAATTGGGCCCTTTCCTAAAGCATTCATTCAATCCAAGGTGTTCATGCTTTGCTGATACACTGGGGTCTAAAACCATCCGCGTCTTGGTTGTACTCGCCTGCTCTTGAAAAACAGGTAATTGAGGTAGGTAGCACACCTTCTCGGGGTTCTCTGCTGCAGGGGCTTCCTCCGCCTAACCCTCAACAACCATGGATGCAGTAGCTTCATTGTTTAATATCTGCTCATCCAGTAAAAGCCTGCTGTCAAGAAGCTTTAGCCTAGCAACGGCTACCTCATAATTTTGCGCAGGCCTCAAATTTGATCTCCAAGGAAGACCGAAAAAGTACTTGCAACTACCATCCCTTGCTAAAGTAGAAACTACAGAATCAATCTAAAAATCACTGGAACTAAAATCTATAATCCCCACATGCTCAAGGACCCAAAATCGCTCTAGACTTTCTGGCCTTTCCGAAAAGCTAAACTGAGCAACTACAGAATCCAGTTCGCAAAAAGCAGAAGCGCAATGATGACCACCGAACCAAACGCAGTCCAGGTCACTCGTGGGCCATCATCCATCTTATGTGTTGGGCCTTTAACTACTTCACAATAATAATCTTCACCAAGTAAAATATCATCTGCTAAGGGCTCAAATCCGTAGCTTAATACATTCTGTACTACGACAAAATGGAGACAGAGCAAGATGCTCCCCACGATTATCAACGACGAAGGCCTCTACCAAACAACAGCATCTGTAATCACCCGATGAAGCTTGAGCCGCACAAAATGTGTGGCAAGTTAGAAAATGTTGCCACAGAAAGATATTTAGTTTGGTGGTTTCCCGGACCTTTCAGTTGACGAGATGGAATAGGCAGAACGAATTGGGGTGCTGTCCTTGTAGAAGACTATAATGGACGGCGGTGGTTTAAGTGGAAAAATAGGGAGCATGAATTTGTTTAAGGAAGAGTTTGGATTTATTAGATGTCGCGGTCGTCTCGCTAATTCTGATCTAGGTGAGGATGAAAAATTCGTTATGCTCTTAAGAGCTTGCTGCTCAAAGAAACAAGGTAACGAAACTTATCGCAATGGACGCGCATCTTCTCTCGCTTTATTCTGGGCCCAGTAGCCAATGGCACTAATAAGAGCAAGGTTTTGGATTTCAAAACTAAGGCCGTTGATTAGTCAGGTTATAAATCGTTGTTGCGTATGTAGAAAGTTTGGAGGCAAATCCTAGCAAGCGCAGCCGTGGCCACCGCTTATGGAAACTCGTGCTGTGTTTGAGGAACATTTTTATTGCACTAGCTTAGATTTTGCTGGTCCTTTTCATGTGAAAAAATAAGTGCGAGCCGTTTGAGAGTAAGTTTTACGTTTTGCTGTGCACCTGTGCTGCATCCAGGGCGATCCATCGAACTCGTCCCTGACATGACATTGTCAAGTTTCGTCAGAGCCTTGCGTAGGTTCATTGCACGTCGTGGTGCTCCTAAATTTATTATTAGTCAAATGCTAAAACGCTTAAGGCTGATGAAACAAGGCAATTCGTGTTGAATCGAGGAATCTGCTGGCGTTTAACTTAGCGGGGGCACCATGGGCGGGGGGGGGCGTATTTTTGAGCGAATGATTAGGGTGACCACGCGCTGTTCGAAGAAAGTGTTGGGGAGGGCGCGTTTGACGTTTGAAGAGTTGGAAACCGTACTGGTCGAGGTGGAAAGCGTTGTCAATGATAGACCCATCAGCTATATCGACACTGATGATGCGTGCGATGACTCCAAACCATCTTTTGTATGGCAGGCGGTTGCTGGCTTTGAGTGATGAGGCAGTGGATGCAAAATAGAATTTTGATAAGTCAGGCAGCGATGTGACTAGGCGTTTCTTGTATCGCAAACGGTTGTTGGATCGTGCGAAGAAGAAGTGGAAGACGGAGTATTTGTTGGAATTGTGGCGTTGGTCACAGCGTGTAATGAAAGTAGGTTCTAGCGTTCAGACTGGTGATGTTGTTTTGTTCGAGGATCGTAGGCCAAGGATCATGTGGCCATTAGCTACGGTAAGCTAATCGATAGTGGGGATGGATTGGTGCGTGACATAATTTAGATTTAGGGTAAACAACCAATGATGTGCCGTGTCTGGTGATATTAGAGAGCTATGGCAAGATACCTACAAAAACCATCAAAATCAGTCACACGTTTTTGGATTGCATTGAAATCACTAGCCAGAATACTATTAGAATACTACCGTCAAGCTCTTTCTTTGGAACTTTCATTCACATGCCTTCGGCTAGGATTGTGCAGTTCTTTTACTGAAAAACCTCAACTGCAGCACAACAACCACGTGCTATAGCAAGTGCCGTGTCCTCGATAATTACTGCAACAAAATTGACTCGACAAGTTATTATTACGTGCATACTCCTATGCCCTCCAACATCGTATTTCTTGTGAGGCAAGCACGCGAAGTCGTTGGCGCTTGTTTCGCACGGTTTCTTTTGAAATGCCAGCAGTTTCAATTTTTGACCAATCAGATGCGTCAGATTTCGCAACTGCAGCAGAACCATGATGATCTGGATTTATGCTACCCGCACGCTCCCAAGGCTTAATCAAATTATTATAACCTTAATTAAATGACCAGAAAGTAAAGAACATGCTTCACTTGGGCTCATGCACACAATCATGGCATAGATTTCCGCCCATCACATCAAGTTGGCTGCTTTGCTCTCTTTTATCCAGTATAAATTCGAAGTAATTGAAATTTGTGAAACTGGAATCGAAGAAATAAATAGCATAACAAGTTTCATAAAAATAAGCAATTACGAATTTTTTTGACGTAAAAACTCAAACAAATTCATGAGGAGTGGGTTTCAATCCCTAAAGATACAGAAAACCAGATGAATTGTGTTTTCAGTCTGCAAAACAAGTCTTAGCTGTCTTTATTGAAATCGAACAAAAAGGTTGAACGAACATTGACTGTGGTTGAATTTAGCAGCAACCTGAAATGAACCCCACTTTTGGCGTAGTAGTTCCAGGACTATAAGGTACAAGGATGGTGAAAATTGGGATTTACCAATGTTCATACTGAAAAATACTGCTTTAGATCGCTTAAATACGCGGGCTCCATTCGTTCAACAACATCCTTCATCGAAAAGTTATTAACGTGCTATTTTAGAAAGATACTTATCTGTCATTCTCCAAGCCAAGAACTGAAATAATTCTCAGGGATCTTGAAAACTCGCCAAATGCACGGTTCGAACAAATTTTCCCAAGGTAATCAAATAATCAATGGAAATGACAGGAAAAAATAAGTAACGGAATAAAGAAAGGACGAATATACGTGGTTATATATAAAAAAAAATCGGTATGTGTCAGATTTTCTTTACATGCAGCGCACAAGGTGACTTTTATTTACACGCAGTAAGCAAGGTGCACTTCTATTCGAAAGTTATAGACAGACTTAGGGTGAAACTTTCTCTTCCGAATAGCCATGCTTTGAAGAGCCCTCCCTCCCATATAACATGACCTTGAATTAATGCATTTATGTACGCTTTTGCTTAATGGGAAAAATATAACTTGTTTTTTGTTCTTGTTCAACGTAGAATAATGTTAAGCAATCAAGGAACGACATTAAATCAATTGTCAATATAAGCAAGGCGAATCAATACTTATACGCAGGAATCGCAGTCATGTAATACAGCCACCCTAAAGTTAGCACTCGACAATCTCGCGATTTTCTTTTTCGTAACACTGCAGGTGGCTCTGCATTCGTTAGGAGTATGCCCTTTACTAAGTCCCTCTAAGTTCCCAAAATATGCACCTTTAATTTCCCATCATGTGGCCTAGGGTTGCTGACACAGAGCGCCGACTTAACCGCGCCACTAACGTAGAATTTTGATTCCCGGAGTCATAAAAAATCTTCCCAAACTGAAGGTTACCACTAAGAATGAAGCAAATTAGATCTCTTCCCCAAGCAGGTACCCGCATCCACTTCTTTACCCTACTAAACATGCTCGCAGGCATCAACTGAAATATTGCATAAGACCACAGTAAACCTTGTTCAACTTTGAAAACTTCACGACCATGGACCATCCTCGCTATCCGGTACTAGCTTTATCCTGTTTGATCCCTTGACCCGCTTAAGTTGCACTTCAGTATATCATCTGTGCATTCTTGGGACTTAAGATCTGTTTCATTTTGTTCACAATGCTTATAAATGGAGATAAGCACATTTTTTGTTCGACATTGTACTTGGAAATACCCCTGGCCCTCTTGTCTTGTTTCTTCACTCCAGTTCAATGACGTCTTGAAATTAGGAAAAGAAGACCCTTTTATTTACTCTTATTCACAATTTGTACCCTCCTCGCACTACTCTGATTAGTCTGACAAGTAGCAAGCAACTCATATTTTGACCGTGGTTTAGTTTGTTCGTTAATCGGAGCGATTTACGACATCATTTGAAATGTTCACGTATACCGCGTCACACATTGAGCTTTAGCAATAAGTCAATTCGCTCAAATTCAGACTATACCGACTGATGCGATTGCGAGCTTTGGGGTAGAACACATTTAAGCTTTACCTGCGGGCTTAACTGTGCAAAAATAAATCGACAAAGAGTGCATCAGTAGACCCTTTCAGTAAGCATTGGGATAATAGACACAGCAAAGTCCTGAATAGCCTATGGCAAATGTTAAACGCGCAATGGAATGACAACACTTGATTCAGTATGAATGGTCTATATGCAAATCACACGGACAGTAATTATCATGAACATTCGAACTCGAAGTCAGCCATGGCGCAAACGTATCGAAGAACTAGTGCAAATGCAGAAACACAATCAGAAATTTGCTTAGCGCATTATAATCCTATTGCCACGTGAACCTATCACCGGCCAATCATTTCTTAGACTCAACAACATTGCGAGAGGAGAGACGGCAAATAAAATCTTTCTGGGAGAGTTCAACATGCAAAGCTCTAGAAGAAGTTGGAGATGAAGCGTGGTACATTGTACTTAAGAAAAATAGGAGAACACCTCACAGAAACGTGCACTGCATGTGAATCTCCTGTTCCTTTACTTTCTTAAGTCCGTGTATCACCAAATCAACCCTCATCCTAAAAACTCCAAGATTCTTAACGAACCCTCGTCAATAGGCAAAAGTAATACCTCTTTGAATCATCAAGAAATGCAACTTAACACACCGGACAAAATAAATCTTCAGTCGTTGGCTGAGGACAGTGAAAGGGACGCTGATGGGTGGGACGGTGCAGTTAATTTTTGGTTATCAGAACTGAGACACACTAACGGTCAACATAGGTCACTATTCCCATCAACCTGATGCCCGTATAATCTTGGCACGTGCTCCTTCAAAAAAGCAACTAGATCAAGGACTAATATTCCATGAACATAAGGAATCCCACTCGCAAAGATCACAGAAACAGAACATTAAAGACGAAAGTCGCATATTAGATGCACGAGCCGCGAAACAGAAGGAACTACACGACACTTTATCTTTTATAACCTACGATGTGGGTCTTCAAACAGAAACAGTTTGTACAGCTCTGAGCAAAATTTTAGAGTTAAACCTGCTCCAACAAGACGACTTTGCTTACGGTAAGAGCAGTTATGAACGTCGCATCCCTCGCCAGAAATAGTATAATAATAGGACCTGGGAACGGAGGATTTATTTTAGACTATGTTTCGGAGTACTTCAGACGGGACCCTGTCCATGATCATACCACCGGGATCACAAAACCAAAACAAAAAACATTTTCTGGCGTGGCAGTCATCATGTTTTGCGTGCAGAATAAGAAGCTTCTATTACGTAGCATGAATCAGCTGTTTATTTTGTCTTGATAGGGGCGAAGACAACGATTCGTTAAACATATGCATGAAAACATCATTATGTCATCATTTTGTCGTCAGCGTTTTTAGTTTTTTGACAAAAATTTACTGAAAGACTGAAATTAAGCTACATTCTACACCTACATACTACATATTGAGCATTCAAATTAAAATTGATTTCGCAACACAGCGTTCTAATATGGACTTCGTAATTGCGGTACGTGCACGGGATAAGTTGATATATCTATCAAATATTACGTGTTAGACATCATAGTAGTCGCCTCTTCGTCGTCATTTCACTAGTATGCTCCAAACCCCTCGATTATCGGACGTAAACCTTTCGTCGCAAAGATAGGCAAGGCCCCTTTCAGGAAACGAACTGCTAGGGAACTCCCAATGTTGTTGACCCCAAACGAAGAAAGGGAGTATCCACATTGTTTTACCGAATATGTTTTGTAATCCGCCGAGACCCCATTTAGCGTCATGCCAATCGTTGCAACGTCTAGACATCATCGAGTTGTCATCTGGAAGTAAAAAGAAACTTCCGCAACTGGCAGGTCGTGTCGAGTAGCTGACATAGCCAAGTAACCAGCTTATAACCTGGGTGCTGTTGGTCACAATATCGATATTACGACCGTGGTTTTTCGAGCAGAAGAAGCGAAGCTGAGTAAAGTTGGTTGCTTCATATAAAGCTCTCAGTCCTGCTTGAGAAAGAGCAAATTTTCCTGAAGTAACTTGTTCTAGCTTGCCAATGTCATCAGATTCGGCGTCTTCCAGTGTAAAGTTCCCGTGCTTGCTGGTGTTCAATCTTGCAACTTCAAGCCAGCCATCTGAAAAATCCAAAGAGTATCAAAAATACGTACAAAATCATCAAGCACACAAAAGAAAAATGGATAAATATAAGAGGCGCAGCTGGAAAATTTTCTAACGCTACACTGCGCACCGAAATCATTACAATTATTTGCGTGCCTCTTGCTACTATCATGTTGTTCGGAACACGGCGCTTATGAATCACGAGCAAGATACCGAAGACAAGGTGCATCAATCAAAAGCGGAAGGATTCTCTTCAAAATATCAATAACTTAACAGAACTCCAAGAAATCCCTTAGAATCAGAACTCACGAAGAGTCCCCAAAACTCCCAAAAAGCGATCACATAATTCC
Source organism: Craspedacusta sowerbii (assembly GCA_003687565.2). Taxonomy (NCBI): domain Eukaryota; kingdom Metazoa; phylum Cnidaria; class Hydrozoa; order Limnomedusae; family Olindiidae; genus Craspedacusta; species Craspedacusta sowerbii. The sequence continues at coordinate 8,454 of QQSS02216027.1, forward strand.
CCAAAACTCTCTCAACAACTCCCAGATACTGTCCCCACCCTTGAACATGAAAACCCAAAAACAAACACCTCTAACAAACCAATCAGAAAACTCCACGCACTTCCTCAACCAACTACAACCAATAAAAACGCTCCAACACAATTGCTAACAATAGCATACCATTAACATGACAAAAGCTACATGGAATAATTCAAACAATGCCCCTCCGCACCATACAAGCTTCTCACAAGACTAAAACACAGGGGTCGCGGGTCACGACGCACGCTTGGTCTGCAACACATGTTTCAATGAACACAAAAGGTTTGAAGAAGAAGTTGTGCTTGTGTTAGCCTCCAGGTATCAAAACGTCGCATCGCAAAGCAAACTGTGCATGCAATGCTTATTTTAATATACTTGGTCTCTTACACTCCTTACTGACAAGTACTACGATCGAATTGAGCAACCTTAAGCCCATTACAAATGCTGTCCTGTTGATATGCATTAAAGGCAAATAAGCAAATTGACCCACAACTACGAATGTTTCAGCAGCGATATTATGTTTGTAGTCTGACCTTCATTCTTTCCAGAAGTATTGACGGATACAACAAAACGTTTACCAGCAACGAACCAATCCATCATGGCCCGCATGCATAGCATTCATATACTGCAGAAAACGACGCAAGAAAGCTAGCGACATAAACTAAAACAACATTCAACTTCGCGCTTCCTTGCCTTAATGAGTGTCAATAGGACGCATGAACATCAAGTAATAATAGGCATTGGCTGACGTCTCTGAAAATACTCAACAGAAAATTGTTTCCACCTTCTTTACTTCTAGAAACATGGTAAAGTCATATTAACTTCAATATATTGTCAGTTTTAGTACATTGAGTTTCTTAGCTTTGCGAATTGATAATTTTGTTGTGATTGTCGACTGTGCTTTAGAAAGAAACTACTAAAAGGTTGATGGGAATGACAACCCTCATAGCGCAACACAACAACCTTCGTAAGCTTCGAGACGACAATTTTCCTCATTTGTCTTCCTACTTATTTCCACAGAGAAGTTTTAAAAATTTCCTTACGAAGTTCTAATTTTCCTTCAAAGGCGCAACTTTGATAAAAGTCGTTATCATCCCTTCTCGTCATCTTCTCCTCGCACCAACACTGCTTTCCACGACGACTGTCAACCGTGACTCCATTAAATCGTTTTTGCTGCGCGCACTGCAGAATGCAGTCTTCTGGCTTTGCGAATAATCCACGCTGCTTTACGTCACTACCTCCAGTACCATCGCCAAAAGTGAAGTTGCAGCCTAAATTAAATTAAAACAAGTATCTATGCGATGGCTATCATTTAAAAGCATGCAAATCAACAAAATGTGTGTTATCAGAACTGGAATAAATACACGTTTAACGTCAGGCACACATGCTCTAATAAATTCCTTGGTAGAACTTATTTACTTTTCAAAACAAACTACATTTTTGAAAGAAGATTTATTGATAAAAGATACTGCAGAAATTGTAGGAAGAGTGCAATGGTGGACTGAAGACTTTAACGACGAGAATAATTGGTGAGCACAAATGCTCGTCACGCTGCCGAGCTGATACTTGGAGTAGCAGTAGCGAGTCAGAGTAGGAGCACGTATAGAACATGAAAATTTCCCTTTAGATTTTACACGATCCTAAAGCATGTCTTTCATAATTTGAAATAAACAGAGGGACGTTTAGTCAACCCTAATACCTCGACCGTATTGGTGTAAATAAAATCTTGGCAAAAACCGAAAATAATTTTTATTGTTTTCTTCACGGTTTCCGCATGAAGGAAGGCAAAAAGAGAAATAAAGGAATTGCAGTTTAAGAACATGTAACTAGTAATCTTTAATTATTAGGCCAATAGAAGAGATTTTGAGATTTGCTAGATAAGTGTCAGTGGAGGCAAGTTGAAGCTAAACCTTTGGTTATTACCTTCAAAGACTCCGCAGTAGCCCACATAAACGATATCTTGCAGTTAGATCTCCAGCAAATATAATGGTCTTCCTGTTATTCAAGTTTAAAATGTTCAATAAGACTCAAATTGAGTAAAGAATCTTCAGGAACGCAGCGTTGGGTTGAGTTGGTTAGTATACCACGAACGAAAAATGTTGCCTTACGGAGTACTTTAACTTTGCACTTAATCTTCCTTGAGCTCGAAGAAAACGTTACCCCATGTAAGCAAGGAGATGCATTTAATGTAGAAGTAAGACGCCTCTATGGGATCGTTTTTGATTTTGTGTCAATACATTGTGTGGGCAGGAATACGCAATATGCAATATTAGAGACGTTGATTGAATACTTACGAGGTAGCACAGTCTCCATCTTACAGAATGCGTTTACGGCGTAAGTGCGGTTGACTTTAACTGCGTAGGTCCTCGACTCATGCTCAGGCGTTAACTTTTTCAGCTCGTCACATGAGTAGAGTGCATGCGGTCGTGACAGGTCTAATGCAAGAACATCAGGTGACAGAAACTTTACCCGACTGATGTAAATTCTTCGCTTTTGAAGATTGAAAGCTTTGTAGTCTCCTAATTACTCGTGCTGCGTGCTTGTATTGAGATTTTAGTATCTTTTGCGCATTGCGTAGATTTTCGATGCATAT
>QQSS02216038.1:0-11064 GCA_003687565.2 Craspedacusta sowerbii
TATGTATGTATGTATGTATGTATGTATGTATGTATGTATGTATGTATGTATGTATGTATGTACGTATGTATGTATGCTTGCATATGTCATATTCTGCTAACGATGCATGGGCATCGTCGTATGACATTTGGCGTTTTATAAGCATTGTTTCTTTTATTCAAATTTTATTTATTTTTTCTTTTTTTATTGTAGCTTCGCTAATTTTGTTCACTTAGTAAAAATGTTTGTCTGCGTTGACAACAGCGCATGTTTCCATGCTGCAATGGTCTTGCATGACCTGCTGCGTCTGGCAGACAAATTCTTCTACCTGTTTTGACAGGTAAGTTCCATCAAATCGCTATTTCGCATATAAATTTCTCCGTAGAGGAATGAATGAGCGTTTCTATCATTCAGCACCTTTCATTAGCAACAGAATTAGGCTCCTGGTGGCTTATAATCTGTTTTATCCGTATCCAGACTAACGAAATTTCATAAAGCCAGAAAGCATGCTCAAGGACTTTCAATTTTTAAAGAACTTTCTTGATCCGCTTTCACTCGTGCGGCCTCGTTTTTCTGGGAGGATTTATTAGCTAAAAACGTATCTTGCGTTTTATCTTTTCATTTCAAAACTTAAGTTACTTGGCCGAACGAAATAACGTGTTCCAGTGTTCATGCAAGTCGGAATCTCATCTAGTCATGTTGACGTAGATCATAGAAATGATATATGCTATGAGTATCGCTTGTGTTTATAACAATCATAAACAATCATAATTGAACCAACGGGAGTTTTACTCTTTGCACATGAATCATATGCTTCGGTCACATTGAAATCTCTTGTGATGGCTTTATCAAAAAATGTGGGTGTGCACTTTGCGATGTTTTTTTGTATCGCAAAGAGCAGCAATGCCTCATTTATTTCCAAATTGTTTTTGCCTTGCATGGATTTCTTTCGTCGCTCTTCTTGACTTGAGCACGAAATCAATCACTCGCTTCTTAATTGAAAAGCTTTGTAGAGTTAAAGTACGCTGCTCCCTATCAGCTCTTAACCTTACTTTGCCCATGGGCCAACTGGATTTTCCTAGTCACTTCGCCTCTTTAGCAAGACTTCCAGCATTTTGTACGCAAGCATATTAACCTCTACAGTGAGCACCCGGATGGCCCGTTCTTCACCCAGTGCGGTACGCAATATTTTCTCGAATTTAATTATGTCGTGGGGGACGATACCTCTTGAGACTCTGCTAGCGTCGAGTTTAATTCCACGGTCTCCTTTGCTGGTGTTCTTTTCATGCCTATTCACTTAAACTCGACGTCTGGGATATGGGGAGGTGCTCGCTGGTGTATTTAACATCCACGCATTAGCAGGTAAAACGCTGTTATAGGCTTACGAGTGACAGGTCACAGGTCGCCAAGGGCCCCCTTACCTCGCACGCCTTCCTTTCATGGTTAGGCGACCTATTAGGAATACAGGTGTTTCTTCTTCGCTAATGAGATTTAGATGCGCACCTGGTAAGCGCCGAATCCTGCTAACAAACAAAGATATTAGCTGACGCGTCAGTCCTAAGCTCACATACAGCTGAATATTTTTGCTAACTGGCCTGTTATTCCTTCTTCGTTTTTTCCATTTTTGGCGGGGGGTGGGAGGGGGGGTGGGTGCTACTTTGTTATGTTAATTTGTAATTGTCTTCGTCTATTTTATATTTAAGTTTCATGTTCTAAAGATGATTTTCTATAAAGTTAAAAAATGATATTTCACAATATATTTAGATTTTGTATGTTTATCTAGTAATGATATAATAAATTTAGTAAGTGCAAATTTTAAATTTCAAAATTACGTTTTAATTTTAATTCAATAGAATGTTATCAAATTTATAAAATGATGATTTAGTAATGACTTATAAAGAACTAATACTTTCGTATATTTGATAATATTATATAGTGATATTCCTTACGTAATATTAATATTGCATCAATATATTGATAGAATAGCAAATTTTTAAAACAGAACGAGAACAAAAATAATAATAAAAGTACCATTTATTGCATGCTTTGATCCACTTGCTTTTCAAGCCCAAAGATGTGCTTACAATGACAATCGCCAATCTTAATTTCCTTGTGGAGTAGTAAGCCACCTTATAATAGGTGATTGCTGGCGGATCGGATCAAAATAATATCGAAGCCCTCACTCGCTCTTTAAAGTCCAAGCTCGGTAGCCGTAAGCAGACCAGCCATTGGCCATCATGCCTCCACAAATCCCCTCCAGCCATGGTCCCAACATGAAGCAGTGGCGCCTCTAGGAGGTTGCGGGGGGTGCGGGACACCATCATGACCTGACATCCTATAGCACAGGTGATCAGTGGAAGTCTAGAGGGGTGACATCAAGAGTTTACCGCGCCGGGTGACTCCAACCCTAATGACGCCGCTGACCAGAAGGTAAGGTGCAAATGACACTATCTAATGCTCACTCTAGCCAGCGCTGTGCAGTCAACTACATACTGCTATTATGCGGTAACTGTACTAGACCCCACTCTCTCTATCTAGGGCCCACTCTCTCTGTCTAGTCTATAAGGTGGTCCGCGCTGGGGTATCTACTACATACTGCTATTATGCTGTAACTGTACTAGACCCCACTCTCTCTATCTAGGGCCCACTCTCTCTGTCTAGTCTATAAGGTGGTCCGCGCTGGGGTATCTACTACATACTGCTATTATGCTGTAACTGTACTAGGCAAACCCCTCCCCACTGAATCTAAAAGACAGTCAGGATGATCCATGATGACCATCTAATTGTTTCTCGCTGTTTAGGGCTTATCCGAATACGTATATGATAAATTTCGGAATTTTTGGGTCAGAAAATCAGCAGATGTAGCCGCACGTGTTTTAGAAGACGCCGTCAAGATCAGACAACATTAACTAACTCAAATCTGAAAATGAGTGAACTCAAATCTGACAAGGACACACTTTCTTGCTCTAGAAATAATAAATTTTCAAAATAAGGAAGATCGTGAAAAGATTGCGACGATTCCACACGGGACGCTCCTTCAATTGTTTTTTTTTTAATGTTGTTGTTGTTGTTGTTGTTGTTGTTGTTGTTCTTGTTGTTGTTCTTGTTGTTGTTGTTGTTGAAAGCCGGGCGATGCAGTATTTACGGTACGGTTTACAACCAGCGGCAAACGGCAAGGATTTAAGGAAATGATGGAGGATTAGTTTCTGCTCTACATCTTTATTCTCGAATACGTTGCGCGCTTCTTAAGCTTTAATAGCTTAAGCCTTATAGCTTAAACTCATCGGCTTTCCTCATATACTTGTTTCTTTGGTTTTCTTCCTTCCCTTTCTATCGGTATTTAAGTACTTATAATCAATACCGATCTTATACTGAAACATTGGTGCTTATACCAACATTGTTGGTGCTTCTACCAAGGTGACATCCTCGATCCGATTAGCTACGGATATGCAGGATGCCCCCTTCTCCAAGAAACGTTAAGTTTGGAAAATATTGCTTTTCATTTTGACACGAAAGGACATTAGCTTAATTATTATATTTAGACCTTCGGAACGCTTGAGGTTTTTCCTGTACTGTACGTTTCTGGAGAGAAATAAATATTGTTGTTGTTGTTTCACTATTGCTGATTTATAGTAATTAAGCTCTGTTACGCCATGGACGATTAGGGCTGAGCATGCAATACTTTCAAGCACTCAATAAATAAATCAATCAATCAATCAATCAATCAATCATCAATATATTTTCACAACAATTTCAAACCTTAACTAATATCGCTACATGAGATATAAGAAAGGATTTTCAAGCTATTTTAAGTTAAATAAGGTTACAAAAATATTAGATACTATGGCTCCCAAATTTTTTGAAACATAGGGTTACACAAATTTAGTATACTGTGACTGCATACTGCTGTTTGCAATGCAGACAAATAAACAAGTATATGTTTAGGCTTTGGCTGTGTTATGGTGATGAACTGGTGTTGTGAGGAAAGCATTAATTAGGATGACCTATTCTAGTTGGGGCTTCCTTACTTATTCTGCTATTTTAGTCAATTGTGTTTTCATTACTTTTGAACGTATGCGTTTACCTGCTATAAGATGTTTAAGCAAGATAATGTAACTATAAGTTTGGCTTTAAGGTCATGCATACAAATTTTTGTGTTTTGGGGGTCTATTGTGTTGTGTCTCTCTTAGAGATGTGAGATCGAGGGCATGACGATTCCTGTCAGCAATACATTTACTTCTTATAGAGTTATCTCCATACTTGTTAGTGCTGTTAAAAGGTTTGAAAAATTCTATGATGATGATGATGATGATGATGATGATGATGATGAGGAGGAGGAGGAGGAGGAGGAGGAGGAGAAGGAAGAGGAAGAGGAGGATGATGATGGTGATGATGATGGTGATGATGATGGTGATGATGATGATGATGATGAAGATGATGATGATGAAGATGATGATGATGTTGATGATGATGATGATAATGATGATGATGATGATGATGATGATGATGAGGAGGAGGAGGAGGAGGAGGAGGAAGAGGAGGAGGAGAAGAAAGAGGAGGAGGAGGAAGAGGAAGAGGATGATGATGATGATGATGATGAGGAGGAGGAGGAGGAGGAGGAGGAAGAGGAAGAGGATGATGAAGATGATGATGATGATGATGATGATGATGATGATGATGATGATGATGATGATGATGATGATGATGATGATGGTGATGATGATGATGTGATGATGATGATGATGATGTTGATGATGATGATGATGAACGTCGTAACTGTCCACAGCGAATTTATCTCCCAGTATTCAATGGATTTGAAGTCTTTTTTTGATGTCGTTTTCTTATGTTTATGGATTCTTTCATTAATGTACTAATTCTATTATTGATAGATTTATTACATAGTTTGTTTTAAAGTACTTTTAGTTATTTACTTACTGAATTTTTTGTTTATTTAATGTATCTCTTAGCCATAGAAAATATTACAAATATAGGATAATACACTTGGTAAAAATGCATGCAAATAAAGCAGTCGCTATAAGTCCAGCCGACTTGTTTCCGTTTCCCTAAAAAACCGTGGGTCTTTTGATGGGGCACCATTAGTAAAGTTCATACTCTTTGAGTACATTTCGTAAGGGGCGTCATATAATCAGTGTTTACAGATGTAGACATTGAATTAGAGATACCAAGCTTATGAGGCAATGGTGTCTTCGGCAGTTTACCTGAAGTGTACTGAAGTGCTACAGTTTACCTGAGGCGTACTATTGTTTCTTATAAGTAACATAAGTCATGGTGCCCTTCAAGTCTAAGCAGGAGAAGGACATTCAGGTTCTCGAGAGTTGCTTAACTGACAATTGCTGTGAGGATGGCTGTGATTTGATCCTACTGGGTAGTGACGTTTCTCGCTGGTGCACTCAAATAAGTTGCCATATGTGCTTTAGAACTGAACGATTTTTAAAATTTCTATTTCGGAATCCTTTAATAAATTGACGGATCAATCAATCAATAAGTTGATTAATCAATGAAGCAATAAAAAATTAAACAACAACTCTATCAATAAAAAATGAATCAATCCATGCTCCCACCCATCTATCGATACGATCCAATACGATTGTCTTACTGGAGTAAATTTTTAGCTTGCTAATTTTTTTTAGCTTGCTATCGATAAATCCGTTAATCAATTTGTCAATCAATCAATCAATATATATTTATCAATCAATCAATCAATCAATCAATCAACTAATAGATCAAGAAGACCAAGCAACAACGGTTTGTGTTAATCTTTTCAATAGCACCCAGATATTTTGCCCCTAGTGTCTGGTGGTCTATTGTTGACACTCCTATAATCTACAATACCATACTATAATACTCTACGCTACATCATTGCATACTCTACTAATATATACCACTATGTACTAGTATATAACATATACTACAAATAAAATATACTTAACATATAACTTTACTGCATTACGCTTTATTGCACTGCGCTATACTTCTTTATTCCGTGCTATACAGTATGATACCATACTGTGGAATACTATGCGATAATGATCTCTTTGCAGATCTACCTGGCAGTCATATTTCTCCTATACTTCACCATGCCGAGCGTGCACCCGTGGTTAGTGCGCCCATGATTATACGAACACACTCATTTCGGTAAATTATAGTCACGGGATCTATAAACCAAGTTTTAAAAGTTAGAAATGTCAAATTCAGCTCATACAAAATTCCTTAGATCCTTAGAGTTATTCATGATCTTTGAGTCCAAATCTGCATTATGCCATTATCTAATATAGTTCGTTCCCTCTGTCTCAAAGGCGTTGATAAGTTATTCCGATCTATAATAACGAGATTTTATAAGTTGACTGCTCATACTTTTTTCCGAGCATTTATTTAGAAATAAATGCTGGTGTTGCTGTTGTTGCTGTTCGCAAAATTCTAGGCGAAAATTCAGTTGGGAAATGGAACCACGTCGGCTTATAAACAAACAAGGTATCGTACTCAACTCAGTCGGATCAGAAAATATTTGTGCGTATATTCGATGGGGTTTCAGAGCCTTACTAACATGCATAAAGAAGCATACCGTGGTCGTACTAATCTTTTTTTGAATGCGGTATCTATAGAAACATGAGGCGCCTGTGGCCAACTTGGTGCTATAATGCTGCTTTTTATGAAGGATGAAATCTGTGACGAGAGGTTGCGGAGTAGTCATTTAACGAACGTGAGTAATTTAGCTATATTTGGCACGCGAGAACAGCGACCAGAGCGGAAGCCATTTAGCTGGGAAATTGTTAGCATTAGTTCCCGTATTTCACACTACGCTAATTTATTTCATGCGTTCATATTTCGTACGACAGAAGGCAAACGTTAGCACAACTGGGCTGAGTTCAGGTCGTCCAACAACAAACAGGCGTTTGTATGCATAACATTAAACTGTATCATCGTACTCTGTGAGGTATATGCACGGATCTTTTGTCTTCAAAGAAAACGGCACCTTTCCCTGTTGCTGCCAGCCAACCGATAAAAGGAGGGAGTTTGCAACTGTTTATCCCCGCTTAGGTCGAATCGGCAAAAAAATAATTTTTAACGAAACAGCCGATATCAGCGCGAACAACGAGGTGGGTTTGCCGAATGATCTAGTGACGAATACCTTGTGGTTTCCCTTGGTGAGGCAAACGATCTCCTAATTCCCCCTACCCCCTGCGCGGAATTTCATCAATCTGTGCAAGGGATACATCCTCGTTGCTTGTTGAGGAATAGGTCTTGACAGGTCGCTTTTCGCAGAATCTATTTTAACACTTCCTGACGATCGGATTCCGACATTATTTCGTCGGGAAAGGATTCTAGACTTGCTAAGGAGCTTGTCGGAATATAGTCTCCTTTTGATTTCATTTGTCGCAGGTTCCTGCAACGACATTCTTAGATCAGTTACGTCGGGGTTTATTTGCAGCCCTGCTGTGTTTTAGGTTCTATTTTTGCAAGCGGAATTTTCCCAGTGCAAAACATTTACTGTGTGATCTTCGAGGATCTTGCTGTGAATAGATTCTGGTATTCCGATTGCTTCATTTACCAGCCAAGGTGGATTCACTCCGTCGTTGGGGCTAGGCCTCGTGAGGGTATACATCTATTTGACTCCTGAATAACCGGTTCATTGTGATTGGTCTGACGTGACGTGATTTCGAGGCAGTTACGCTAACAAGATGGCGACCGCTCTGCAGTCGCGGAGAAGCGTGGGCTCGCATGTTATTTATTTATGTATTAATTTGATGGCTAAGTCAGACTAAACCAAACACAAAATCTAACCATAAGGAAGTTATGGTCATTGGTAAGATATGCTTCTTCCTCTAGTCTACGGCTTTAGCGTCTTGTAAGACGATAATGCCTTTGCCAATCGCGGCTGCCGTTACAACGCGTATATTAATATATTATATACAATATTAAGCTTGCTCCGAAGACACATGCGCACACATAAACTACACACCCACTGCTTAACACGTTTAAATGATTTGTAACGTGCACGCCTGGTGGTCAGACTTATTTCTTCTAGACAAGACTAATTTCGTAGACGTTTTGGGCAAAGACAACAACCCAGCCGTGTGATGGGCATAAATCTACCGTATACTTCTCAGTAGGCGGTTTATTGCGATTGGTCTAATATGACGCAATCTCGTGGCACTTATAGTTACACGATGCAAACCGGTCTGTTGTCGTTAATTAAGGCTTTGGTTCGCATATATATTATATTATTTATTTTTTTGGCTTCGTCTGACAACAGCAACGACAGCAATATTTATTTCTCTCCAGAAACGTACAGTACAGGACAAGCCTTCGGCGTTCCAAAGGTCTAGATATAATAATTGAGCTGGTGTCCTTGCGTGTCAAAATGAAAACCAATAGTTTCAAAACTTAGCGTTTCTGACTGCAACCCAAGCCCTCACCCTCACCCTCACCCTTTCCCTTACAAGCCCGAACAATCTTCAATCAATTTAAATTACCTATGAAATCAAAAGGCAATTAATTAAAGTATCCTGGCGTGCAGCCGCCATATTTCGCATGATCGGTCGCGGGTTGAGGACGAAACGGTAGCTTTACGGTTTGTGTCGTTGGAGCTGCCGGAGACTTAAAAAAAAGGAAATGATCGAAACAGAGAGGGCTCCGAGGCGCCAGTTAATTGGCCGACCTTTTGAACGTGATGACATCAGGCTATGTTGGATCACCCTTTTCGACTCGTTATATGCATTGCTTAGTCTCCACTTCGAGAATGTTCGCTCTCACGCCTGTTTTGCAGAAGTTTTTTGGTAAGTGCAGCCCTTTTCCTTAAACTGACGCGACACAAAGTTTGATCGATTAAGATTCAATCGTTGTCTGGTAGGGAAGATCGGGTACCAGACCGTAGGTCCGTCACGTTTTTCATTCGTCTGCGTAGGGTGTCGAATTCCAAGACCTAATGCAGGAATATTCACACAATTGAAGAGCGTGACTAGCTTTTAACATCACCGGCTAACAGAAACATCGTTTGATCTAAAATCGTCGAGTGATCACGAGATTGCGAGATTTATTATGTTTGTTGTTTTGTATTTTCCAGTTGCTCGGCGGTCCAAGTAAGATTTCAGACTGTTTTCTTCTGTACATTTGCTTCGTCCGACGAAACGTGCACACTTCCTGAAATTAAACAGCACTGGCTTGAGACTTTAACCCACGAGGAATGCGAGGAATAGCGTGTCAGGGAAATGAAGCCCCGAGTAGAGAAGCCAGTAATCTGCGCATACTGTAATCTGGGTCAAAGGGGCATTGGAAATACTCTTATAAGAGACGGCATAGAATTTGTGCGCATTCTTCAGTTGAGGTTAGCCTGGGAATCTCATTTGCAAGTGCGTTTTCACCTAGTCGACCTGTCGCCTTAACTTACGGCAAACCTTTATAAGTGATAAATAAATATAGAGCATTTTGTGACATTAAATCACTTAATGTATAAAATAGTTCGTGTACAAAGTTACATCCTACGCTAGTCTTTGACGTCCGGAACCCAGTGTAGTCCAATTATTCTTTTCATAGCGCAGTCACAAAGGTATAATCGTTAGACAATGTTGTTTATAGGTCTAGGAAAGCCCATGTAGGCAGAATCCAATAGCTGTTGCCATGGGAATCTTTAAAAGTACTTTTCTGTCAGGCTTCGTACACGTATTTACTAGACGAACAGTCTTTGACAAACTATTTGCAAGGTTCAATACCCTGCTGAATTTGATCCATGTTTAAGCCTAACTTTGTACAGCTCTTCACTACCTGTTGTTATGCAGGCTTCTATAGAACTATAGAGCATTTAATAATGGAAAGCTCACGATGAGGGTCTCCGCAGTTGTCGAAATAAGGGCACTGGGGTCCTGCTGCATACATAACCTCATACGATAAATCATGCTTGTACTATACAAAAGCTGCCGCCGAGAGACTAACCATATGCACATTGTGTCTGAGGCGTCAACGGATGCCAAACACGCGGTCTTTTCTGTTCTTTTTAGAGGCCAACCTAAGTAGCAAATTCGCAGGAGTCATAGTTCCAAAAAACCATCGAGCGAAAATTCCGAAGCCTAGCTTTGGCTATACTTAGCATGGTTAACCACCCACAACACCTCAACCCAGGGGAGGTAATGACTCATTTCCTGACGTTGGCTTCTGTGGTCACATAAATTGCCTCCAAACCGTCTCGTTATGACTTCCCCTTTGCCCTCCTATAGCTGATTATGGCAAAGCTCAGCGACAATGCTGCACGTGAAGAGTTGCCCAATTTTTAGCGACATGATCCAATTTTCGAGAGACCTTTGTTTCATCTCACTGTCTGGAATAGCTCCCACTTGAGGCGTTGAGGATGTGATTTATGATCTGGCATGCGTCGACCCTCTTGACCAAAGTAGTTAGAGCTTTAATATGCTTTTAATGGCCATAAGTTTGGGCCAAACCGCAAGTGATTTCTTGCCGAACGATTTTCAAAGGAGTCGAATTGCGATTACGCTCTGCGTTTACTTGGATTGTTAACAAGCGAAAGTTACAACTATTTTCACGACCACATCCATTCTATTATAATGATACACTAAGGACTGTTTTTAAGTCAGATGTAACTTTCCTGGTCTTATTTTTTTGAAAACAGCTTTAATTGCTTGACGAGTTCATTTCATGATGTTGTCTGTTCCAGTTTGTTTATATAAGTATAAGCATGTGCGCTAACTCAGTTTGTAATTATCGACTATGGTGTGGACAGATTCAACACGTGGGAAAGTCCATTGTAGAGCATGTAAAGAGCGAGAGTTGCAGTGCGATTTCTCTCGCATTGTGTACCCACCTAAGAGGGGGAAGGGGTAAAACAGCCCTCACAGACGTGTTACTAATAGATGGGGTTATCATGCATAATGCTTTGGAAGTCGTTTGAATAACTTTTGGTCTCATTTTGAATGCAACTCATGGCGAATTCTGCGGCATTCTAAAGCACGCCTTTCTAGCGCTGCGAGAGAGCAAAATAATTTATCAAGCCTGCAATAGCTGACTTGTTTTTGTTTACAGGGAGGGTAGGAGCATTTTTCCTAAGGTAGCATA
>QQSS02216049.1:0-11064 GCA_003687565.2 Craspedacusta sowerbii
TATATATATATATGTATACATATATATACAATAATGTCTGATGATAGATATGCGGTGCGTCAAGTAATTGACAACACAAGTCAAGTAATTCACTATGTTGTGTTGCTGCCCCAGGCTTGCCAGGCATAAGTTCGGTGGCATGAAAAGATGAAGTTGAAGATGCGTAAATTCTTTCGCAGGCAGATGGTGAAGCAGTAGGTCTAGAGTTCTGTTTGCTCTTTGTAGTTTAGGTAGTGTTTGCTGCAATGGGCTTCCTCTGTTCATGTGATTTAAGGTATTTAAAGTGTTCAAAAGATTCAGCGGAATATACTGGTCTTTGAGTAGAACTTCAGACTTTCAATGATTGTGAAATATCCAAGATACAAGCAGATTTCGCTTGTTTAGCAATTGAGAATCTATTCTTGTTCCTTATTCTCTGCTAAGCTTTCGCACAATTCTAGTTTAATTTAACAACCCTGTCTATCAACTTATATCAAAGCAATACTTGATTTAAAAGATATTCAGTGCTTATGAAATGCGTAGGCATTCACCAACAAATTTTCGAAGCCATACTAAGCACATCTTTGCTGCTCCCAACCCAATTAATGCAATTTTTTATTATAATACACAATTAAATGACTATTAAAAAATTATTTATCAATTTTTGAGTCACTTCAAAATAGGACTGTCACTCTCTTTCGCTCTCTTCCCACATACAGCGCAGCTGGCACTCTTCCAGTGTAGGCTGGTAAAACAGAATGGATAATCAAGTGGTCATCCTTAAAAATGAAAGAAGGGAAATCAAATTGGATGACCTTGGCTTGGTGGACGTCAGGGTTGTAACTATTGCTCAAGGAATTTCTGAAGTCCTCGATGAATTTCACCTATGACATTTAATACAGATAATTGTTGCAGATACCACCAGTGTTAAAACTGGAAAAAAGAATGGTGTTGTAATATTGCAACAAATGTTCACAGAGAAACGCATTAACAAACCCCAGTTTATCAGTTGTCAACACCATGTATTAGATAAAATTCTCCATTTGGTGATGGATGAAGAACTTGGAAGTAAAAAAAATCGCCGAAGATCGAATATCCATTTGTATCTCAACTGTCGAAGGAGTACGAGCAACTGAAAACACAGTTTTATAAAGGAACAGAAGTAACTCTCGAAACATCAAGCTGGAGAGATGATATGAAATTTTTGTTTCATCTCACTCGAGTGTTCTGATTTTTTTAGGAAAAGGGACATTTTCAGTTGATCAGGTTTCAGAAAATACCCAACATCAGCAATGCGAGGTGGAACTCCTAGTGATCCTAGCCTTCACTTAAAATCCTTCAACAAGGACAGTTCTGCAGAGAGTATGTCGGTTTATATCGTATTGCTGAGCAGACCATTGGTTTACAGACCAACTGTACAACGAAAACGACTTAAATAACTTGGTTGAAATAATGAATCCATACAAAAAGGCTTAAAGCTCTTTGAAAAATCACTGGAAGCGAGAGCCATACATACTACAGATACCCAGAAGTAATGCGCAGAGCGCACAATCAAAGTAATCGAGGAAATTTATTCATCATCTGCTACTCCTTCTGTGTAACAAGCCAGATCAAGGTCAATGGTTTGAGTCATTGATGGGCCCCACATAGGGCGAAACGCATCTGAAATTGGGAGAATTGAGGAACTGCTGAGTTTCTTAACTTGGGCGATTTCAAAATATATGTTCTCGTGCGATACGAGCCTCACTCTGCGGTATTCGTTGCTCTAGGCCACTCCAAACTTTACATAGCTATAAATAATTTTAGAAGCAACTACCCTTAACTAAAGATCAATCAAAAATTTTTAGGATACCATAGCCACAAAGGTAGCCAGGAAATAAGTTAGGAAAGAAGATCGGTAGGTGAAGAAGCAAATAATGTCAGGGTCAGGTGGTTAACTTGCGCGTTAAGCTTAGAGCTTTCCATGGGATAAACATGACTTCTTTTAGTTTCCTCAGGGAGTCAGAGGGTGTTTGATCTAAATTACAAAAGCACTATTCATTGTTTTAGCATTCATTTTTAACTAGCAGTGCTTCCATACAGGCGAGGCTATGTCCTTGTCTTCAAGCAATACCGGACACTTACAAAGGCTGTCCTAGCACTGAAGTAAGTCAAAATCTTGAACGAGGTAAAAGTAAGTCCAGATATTATATATTGCATCAGATATTATAAGCTTCTGAACTTGGGTTTCAAATTTATACTTACTATCAAGAATCGTAAATATGTAATGCAAGGCTGCAAATATTAGACTAATTTTCATGTGCTTTACATCCGGTATTGTTCATAAATTTAGCTTGTGCTGGCTCTTTAGACAGTTATATTGGAGCGACATCACGACTCCTCACGGGTCTAACAGCATTTAGGCAAGGACATAGCCTCGACTATATGGAAGCATTTCTTGGAAAGAATGAATGCAATAAGCAGTGCTTTTTTATTTAGATCAAGCACCCAATGACTTTTCAGGAAGCTAAGAGGTCCTGCTTATCCACAGCGAAGTTCTAAACTGAACACGCAGTTAATCGCCTGAAGTAGTCTGTCTAGGACATCATGTCTCCACATCCACAGCTTCCTTCCTTACTTGTTTTCTAGCTATCGTTGCTGCCCTGGTACCATAACAATTTGATTGATCGTCAGTTAACGTCAGTAGCCACTTGTCACATTATTTATTTCTCACGCGCGCCTTGCGTTTCTCGAGCAAGTGATCTTTAAGCGTTTGATCTCAAACAGGTTTGTGAAAATGACAAAGGTTTGTCGAATCATGCTTCGATAAGAACCCAGTTGTTTTATTCACAAAGCAGTTAGCAATGTGACGATACTTCGATCTTTCGGATCTATTTATTTTTCTCGAGCGCATAGCGCTTATCGCGAAAGTGGCTTTATGGTGGTCGCTCTATGAACGATTGGTGTCTTCACGTCTATTTCGTGTACGTATCCTAGTTAAATTTGCTTGGTTAATGACAAATGGCTTGTCAAAACAAGTTCTTGAAATAAAAACGGGTTGCTTTTCTACTCAAAATTATTACCAATGGTACTTCGATCTTTCGAATATATATGCAAGAAGGATTTAACGCTAACACTTCTGGTGCTCAAGATTTCTTGTGCCGTTATCTAGTTCACATCAATGTCAATCTCCAAATCCCGAACTCCAATCGCTTAAATCGTACAGCTCTATCAACGATTACATAAAGTTACATCAGGTGAGTGGGCCGACTCACGGCAGCTTTTAAAGTTTTAGCGTTACAGGTCATCCGTGTGTCCCTTTGCCTACTCTTCTTCCCGTGTAACCACAGAAAAAAAACGCCAAGAAGAACTTAAGTGCCGCCAAGGACCTCAGAATTGATCTTTCTGAGTCGTTTCTCCTTCCTGACTGAGTCTCCACAGAACGAACGAACTAACAGCTCAAATTAGCTAGCAGACCAAAGAGTGCTTCACTAGCGCATGTCTAGCTGCCATATCCTAGCTGCCATGGTCAATTGCGATACCAAAAATTATTGTTTTAAGCACCAGCGTACATATAACAGAGGAGATAGATAAATATAATGCAATAAGATTAAGGAGGGCAATAACTAAAAACAAACTGTTAGCCTGAACACAAAGGAATGGAAGAGATGTTTTGATAAAATGTACAACGTTAAATATAGCAACTCCAACAAGTCGCGGTCATACAAATATAAAATGTTTATAAAAATTGATAGGAAATAACGTTTTAAACGCAACTAAACCTACACCACAAACTTTAGAAACATGAACGCCATGATCAGCACGAACTGGTCACCATTTCTGCACAACCGCTAGCAAATAGCATCCGCTGCTCGCCAGCCCAAGAAACAGATGGAACGAGTCTAATAGTCGAAGTCTTGCTTCCGATGCTAGGATGTGCCAGCCAAAGACCGAGTTTGCAGAGAAGAGAGCACGGTGGAAGGCGGTTTATCAAGAGAGGAGCGATCACATTTATCATTAACACCGACAAGGCTGACACGCGCGTACCTTCTACCCTGGGCCTCGACTCTCAAACTTACTTCACCCACTGGCTTTACCTGGACACCACCGAGCCTATACAGCTGCATAGATCCAGACTTGAGGTTACTTTGTGTCTCCGACTTCAATCCAGCACTAAGGTGATCACTATCCTCTTTTTGCTTTATCCTCTTCGCGCTTTTTTCTGCATGAACAGATACGAGTGTTCGCCGAAGTTTCTTACCAGCGCCTCTACGCTTCATCTCAAGAAGTCGCTTATGATATTTGCTCCCATCGAAAATACGAAGAGGCTGGTGCGATGTATTTGGCAAACGGTTGCCCTTCAAATAATTTAAATCAGACTTTCCTGCGTCGACGCTGTAGGAACTACGACGGCCACCCAACTTAGATTTGACTTGGTACTTGGAATTTGGGATGCCCAAACCTGTATGCTGGTCGGCATCAGACAAAGAGCTGGCTGCATGAACGCCAGCATCGTCTAGCAACATAGTCGATGGTGTCCCCAAGTTTCTATTCGTTGAAACGATATTCTGATCACGTTTCGTACAAACGTCCTCAGGACTGTTGGACGTACAGAAATCTAGAATTTTCTCACTCACATTTCGTTTCAACGAGCGCCTGCCAATATTAGGGCTATCAGTGCCAAGGGTCGGCGGATTTGGATCACAAAGGGTAGGCGAGCGATTCGTTTGGTTACTTCTATTGATGAGCATTTGGAATGGCTGAACAGGATCCGCTGAATAACGAGGTAGCTTTGAAGCTCGCCCACGCTCAAATCCGGACAGCGAAGCATTTCCCGTCGTCTCGATATGTGGCTTGGTAGAACGCTCTTGCATCCCAGCCGGACATAAGTTGCTTTCATCCGAATCATCAGAGTTCGAAAGATCCTTCAGTTCCAGTAGGCTAGCCAAGTCACTGCAGCTGTCAGAGCTCGATTCACCATCTTCGGAATCAAGGCCATCACAGTAGACTTTTGCAAAATCTTCACACGTCGATTCAAAATCCGCCGAGTCAAGCAAATCACTAAGGCTTCGAACTCTTTTAGCTTGAAAACCAGTCTCAGTGAGAACATTGGCTCCAGAAGTTGCCTCCTTTAGAACGTTATCTGGAAGTCGCTCTAGCAAAACAACAGGCTGAAAAGAAGGCTGCGATCTCAACGATAAGGTATCCTTCAACCCCAACCTGCGGCCCGATGAAGAATTACTTAATGTACTATCTATCCCCACAACATTCTCAATTGAAGTTGTAATTCCAGGTTGGTCACAGATGGTTTCTCCAAGACATGAGGATAAATGCCCAGAGTCCTTATTGTATAACCCCTTAACATTTTGTAAACACGACTTTTGCTTGTCATCCTCTATCAAAGGTGCAATAGAATTCGCATTACGGACCTCAACGCTATCATCCAGGATTACACCCATGCCTTCTTTCAAATGTGCATCGATTGGACGTTGGGCTTCACTTCTTTGGTCAGCAGCTTCATAAGCCGAGTGTTCCCTGTGGTAAAGCTGCTCTGTAAGCATAGGACTTGATACATCCACAGTTGCTTTTGTATCGGCACAAATGTCATTCATTTCCTCTATCAAACTTAACGGCGGCATGTCCTTCTCCGATAAATCAATCACGTCTCCTTGCAATGCCACGTCTAATTCGAAAGATCTACGAACATTATTAGAATGGTCACCAGAAGAAGAACGTTCGGTATACTCATTACCTCCTAACAGATATCCTGTATCCTTTCCTTCTTTGTCTGAAGAAAACAAACGAGTGCCAGGCAGCATACTCAAATCGCTTTCGTTGTCGCTTATTTGCCCATTACTAACCGTAAGATCTATAAACTCTAATTTGCGTTTCCTGTGATTCTTTAAGAAGGAACAACTGAGACCAAGTCTGTAGTTGGAAGTTGCGCTGCTGGAAGAATTACATGTGGAAAAATCCACCAGTGAACCAATTGAAGTCAAGGGTTGCTGCCATTCGATAGGGGGTTCAACATCGGTCCTTGATAGATCACTATTAAGCAAAGAGGTGCTATCATGGGACCGCCATCTATTTTGCTCAACATCAAATGCTTTCTCCGCAGGGTTTGCAATGTGCTGTAGTTTATTTTGCGAACAAAGCACAACTTCTCGTGAAATAGCAGGGCATAGCGATACCTGGACACTCGGATCAGGCTGGGAACTCATATCAGCGGGCGTGACCTCCTGAAACGGTGACGCGCATGCTCTCGCTGTCTCCACACCGGAAACGGGTAATTTCGGTGCATGTCTAGTGAAATGGTACAATTTCCTCAAATTCTGATATAGAGACGAATTGGCAGGGTTTGTCGATATCGCTTTTTCGCACCCCATTACCGTTACACCGACAGGCTGCAGTACCTCTTGGGCTGCAGTACCTCTAATTATATTAGATAAAATGGGCGAATTGGTGTCGACAGGTAAGTCATGGTCAGGTGGTCTTGCAAACGAAACGGCAAGGCGACGATGCTTTTGATTACGAAGAAAAGCCATCAGGTTACGCAATCTACTTTCAGGTGACGACGCAGGGCACGATGACTGAGGTTCGGAATGCTGCTGCAAGCTGTTGCCCTGATGAGAAAACGCAGGCTGGCAAGAAGTTACGGCATTTACCTCACTGAGAAAATTAAGAGGTCTTTCTTGATATACAATGTTTCCCTGGTGATTCCCTTGCACTAACCTGCGCACTGCGGCATTCACTAAACTCCGAGGCCACAGTACTTGCTTTTCTGGATTGCGGATCTTCACAGAAGCTGGTGCCAGAACTTGGTGGCCGTTAACTGGAGCAGCATTTTCACACTGTCCGTCGACTGTGGCACGAGATAATCTAAGACCACTGGCAGGCGATTCCAAAGTTCTCGCTAGAAATCCCACGTTCTTCACATAACTGCATGAAGGGTTGCCGGACTGCACGCCTGACTGCGACTGAACAGAGCTAACGCACCAGCCAGGGTTATATCGAACTTCATGAGCACTGGTGGGACTGAGAGGCGAAGAAACTCCCTCACGAAGATCAGTCATAGCAGTAGCACGATGCAACTGCACACAAGGCGGTGGAAGCCGGATACTGTCGCATTCAATAGATGGCAGACAAGCAGCGCCTAAAAGAGAGATACCACGTTCATCGATTTAAGAAGACCATATTTGTGAGTTAGACCTATTAAATGACGGAATACATCATGATGAACAATGAGAGCTTAAAGAATCGGAATTCAAAAAGTGACCTGTCTGATCAGCTCCACATAATTCGTCTCCAAGTGAAAGACTCTCAAGAATTCTGGACCAGCAAAACGCATAACTGCTGAGCGATAGCCTTTGGTATTCTTTGCTTGAAAGATACCACAAAATAAATTGTCCTTTCCTCTTCCTTAGTCACTTATGAGTTCAAACTCGCATGCAAAAAAATAGCAACAGCTACTCAAATCCACATACACTTCAACAAAGGCGGCACCAATCTATTAACCTTAGAAGGGAGAACGCTGGGGCTGCATACATTTTATACATCTATTACAGATGTGGAATGAGATAGCAAGCACTTTGCCAGCTTATTAAAAGCCTTGTGCTTAGCGTCCAAAAAGAACCTTCTAAGAAACAACAAACCTGCAGATCCAAGCTCCTTAACACTGTACGTCCGAACAGTTCTCTGATCTCTGGCCACAAAGTTGTGAACAGCCAATAATCGAGGAAGATGTGGCTGTGGAATGGATATTCCAGCGCATAAATTTGCTCCAGAAGAAAAGCCATACTGGGAAGGCGCAATGCTAGGCTTGCACGTAGATGTAGGAGGCAAGCTTGCATTATCCATGAAACTACATCATCACCTGTAAAAAAAAAAATAAATAAATAAGTAAAAACCATTACAATCCATACCAACCAATCATTTGAGCTGCAAGTGAATGTTCAAAATAGAGAAAGTTGAGAAGGAGAAAACGTAAAGATATGCAAACAACTGCGCGAATTGCTTACCTGCAGCTGAACCTGGGTTCCAAAAAGTAAGCAAAGCAGAGAAACCAAGGTGCCAACACAAGCAGACAGCGACACTGAATACAGCAAATAACAAAACTTTGCTCCACTAGGAAGTCACCAGCTATCAGCAGCTGTGAAGATTCTCAAGAATAAAGTTCAATAACTCTTCCTGTTCAAAGATAGCTAGCAAAGATTGCACTTTTAACAGAAATTAGAATACACTGAAAACATGGACAAATCAATCCCAGCCATTGTGCGAGATCAAATACATACAGCAGCTTTCTACAACTTCACTTTCCATTATACTTGGTAAAAGTGCTCTGTCAAAAGCTTCCTCCACATTCCAGGACAATCTTAATGGGTTTATGGTAAGTAAATAGAAAGCTGCCCCATCTCACAATGTAAAAAGGACGCATTTGCAAGTCAATGAAAGCAAAGGGAAAAACACAATTTAACAATTACAGAGGTTGGCAAGAGAATTTCTATGATACCTAGTCAAATTTATGTTTGTGTGCATGCTCTTGGGTGTTTACTCCAGGTCACATTGACATTAATGATAATGATTAGCTAGGCAAATAATTTGGAAAAAGTTAATGACAGAATCTTATTGCTCATTTTCAATTCTTAATACACTAATATGATAATGTTTCATTGAATTTGATTAACAGAGAAACAAATACTCATTCCATTTTTTTCAACTGAAAAAGGAGACGATTATCATGAAAAGTGCATCCATTTCATTACAACTAAGAAATTTCAAGACTTTGCATGTTTCGTAAAGCTTATGCTGGCAGCATAAATACCAATGCATGCCTGTCAAAGAACTTACAAGAACGCCAAGTGTTGGGGTAAAATATAAGCAGAACAGAATGCATGATTAGCGAACAGGAAAATCTTATCAAAGCCTGGCATAGATGTGTTTGTCAGTCAAGCGTCCCTTTCTTTAAAAAGGTTAACATAACCACCAAAACAATGCACATGAATATTCATACGAGACAACTTAAGAATGTAGTAGTCTATAGGCTAACAATTGAATCATGGAAGCCTTGCTTACTAAAATGAAAGTATTCAAACTATTACCAAGCAGTTAAGAAGTGAAGCAGCACACTAAGAAGTGACCTAGAACCTTTAAACTTGCTTAAAGCCACAAACATGTCAGACTAGCTTATTACACCAAGCTTAAATTATCACACAAGCTTTGACGCTTACTTTGGAATTCTGTGCACACAACGGCAAGATAACTATTACGGTCTTAAAAAGAAAATACCTTTTATAAGAGCTTTGTGAGTAATTATTGCAGTCAGCATGATGCTTGCAAAAAAAAACTGAATTGTAAGGGAACAGGCACCGCAGAGCTGTAACACAACAAAATCGAAAGGTCAACGTGGCCTAGCTTATACAAAAATGCAAGTATGCCTTGTACATCAAAGTCTACCAACATATTCTATTAAATCCCTGAATGATATGCCGTGGATGCAGGTGCAATAACGCACACGCAACGTCCTTTCCCACTTTTACGGCTGCGCCCAAAACGCCACTGATGGGTACGAACGTTAAGTTAAGTAAAATTAGTATACCAGGATATCCGCCAGCAGTGCAAACTAAATGCCACTGAGAGAGAAGACCATTGCCGAGCAGGCCCAAGGTGCTACCCTAATAGCGCGTAGTCACGCTTAAAAATCCTAAAAAGCGCCTAGAAGGCAAAATCTAAGCCGACAACAATGGAACACTCACTTGGGTGAGTCAGACAAACGAATTGCTGATCTAGCAAAATATTGCAGAAAGTGGTAGGAGTAAGTCGCAGTTAAGTCTATACTATTTACTTTCAGAAGGAAAACAACTCGTTTTAATTTCAAGGACAAGCTTCGACATAACCACTATCATTTTCGACCTAACCGAACAAACTTCACAAGGATATTTATACGGAATAGGCGTGAATGCACCAATCGTTTATTGATAGAAAATTCGACGTGCACGATAAACGCAGGGGGCGAGGTGCAATAAATAATTTTACAAGTAACTGATACTAAGGGACATGACTGATACTATGGTGCCAAAGAGCGCAAGGAGAAAGAAGAAAATAGGCAGGTGGAGATGAGACAGACTATACAGATAATGATAGAGTCAGGCGGTTAACTAGGGTGATAAACATAGCCTCTTTTGACTTCCTCTGGAAGTCACTTGGTGCTTCATCAAAAATGGAAAACACATTCCCGAGCATACATTCTTGCAATCACTTCCATGCTTACTAACAAAAAAGTTAGTCGTATTGTTAATATGTATGGTAGAGCTGTTAATATTTAAAATATTTCAACCTCATTAACATTTCGTCTTGCTTTAGTACTAAGGAGCACCTTCCTGAATGCTTTAGATCCGGTGTTATCTGTGCGTTTACTTGTTCCAACTGTGATGTCAGTTATATTGGAGAAACTACCAGACAATGTTCAACACGTATCGAAGAGCATTTAGGCAAGGACAAAGCCTCTCCTATATGAAAGCACTTGCATGGAAGTGATTGCAAGAATGTATTCTCTGAAATGTGTTTTCCATTTTTTGATGAAGCACCAAGTGACTTCCAGAGGAAGTCAAAGGAGGCTATGTTTATCAACTGAGAACGACCTAACCTTAAAATGCCAATTAACCACCTGACTCTATCATTATCTGTCTAGTCTATCTCATCCCCAACTGCCTATTTTCTTATTTCCTTACCTTTTGCTCTTGCTTTCGTTGGCACCATAGTACCATAAAAATTTAATTGATAGTCACTTAGTATCAGTTACTTGTAAAATTATTTATTTCTCCTCGATCATTGCGTTTATCGTGTAAGTGGCTTTCAAGTGTTCTATCTATAAACGATTGGTGTACTTACGCATTTTTCGGATAAATATCCTTGTGAAGTTTGTTCGGTTAAGTTGAAAATTACAATGGCTTTGTCGAAACACGACATTGAAATCAAAGCGAGTTGTATTTCTTCTTAAAAGATATATATATATATATATATATATATATATATATATATATATATATATATATATATATACATTTATATATATTTTGTGTTTTTATCTCTAATAACAGAAAGAGATTA
>QQSS02216060.1:4869-23103 GCA_003687565.2 Craspedacusta sowerbii
TCTCTCTCTCCCTCTCTCTCTCCCCTCTCTCTCTTCCTCTCTCTTTCTCTCTCTCTCTCTCTCTCTCTCTCTCTCTCTCTCCTTCTCTCTCTCTGTCTATCTCTGGCTCTGTCTGAAGGCTTTAGCAAATCTATGCTCAAGTTTGTAAATCTATGGTCAGGTACCTTTCACCCTAATTGATGTTCACTGATAAGTAGCTATGTTAAACGTGTTTGTTTTTGTTGTTTTTTGAACGGGCATTTGACCCACTGGTTAATTGTCCATTAGCCACTTATCCTTTTGTGCTTTAACAGCGCATATCTATTTAGCTTATCGTGTAAGCCCTATTTCTATATGTTCTTATAGAACGATCGGTGTGTTGACGTCTCTTACGTAACAATCCGTTAAGTGACATTTGCTTCTTAGAGATGAAAATGTTAAGTAATTGCCGAAACAAGTTCTGACAATTGAAACAACAAGTTGTTTTATCGTGAAAGCTGTAGCAAGTATTGTGGCACTTAGACTTCTGTTGAGCTAAGGTAATTTTAGGAATCGCTAGGAGGCGCATTGAATTTCCACGGCCATGCCCGTCAAAACATTTGCTCTTCGTGTCCTACCGCGCATGCGTCTTAACGAGATGTTTTAAAATGCTGGTCAGTTCTGACTCGCAGTTCTGCTTTGTTTGTCTGTTTGTTGTGTTTTTGTTTATAAAAGTTTTTGAAAAGCATATTTGCTGGAAAAAAATAGACATGCCAAAACTGTTCTTCTGTTGGTTACTTTGAAGGGCATTGCACCCATCCTTCCGTTGGCTATGAAAGTGTGGCACCTGATCTTAGCAAGCTTCTAGTTCCACCCTAAAAACTCTCGTTCCTCAATCTGATGTGCCTGTTCGTCTAAGACCAGTAAAAACCTAAACAACCATCTTGTTGTGGATGAATTCAGTAGCAAATAATGAGATCGAAATGTTGATACTTGCTCCACTTATCTTTCCGGCAGTTTATTGTCATGGAGTAGAGGTGGCGTCGCGATCAGGTTGACGATAAATCATGCCGTTCGCTGTCATGGCTACACTTCTGTGCTTAGGTTGCTCAGCTGCAGATTATTTTGCTGGCCCCACAAAATAGCAACAACAAGATACCAAAGATGGCTGAATCAGACGCGCAAGATAGGCGGGTTTTCCAGAGCAAACCGGCATTGAGAGTATAGAATTCTATTATTTACGAAGTCTAAACATTTTAGGCTTTTGACACAGTTTATATGAAGCATTAAATGAAAATCTATCATGAACATGTAGAGCAATACTGCATTTTCAAAATCGTCAAGTCATCAAGATTTTTTACAAGCTGCTTAAATCTTTCTCGCTATTGCTTATTTTTTTTCCTCGTCTGAATGCTTTCCTTAAGAAAAAAAATGACATTACTAGACTAAGGTGTTTTTTTTCCGTAAAAATATCGCGCGTACATTGGCGTAAATCTGCCTGTAGGACTCAATGCGTGCTCCTGACGGTCAGTAGAATTTGATATTAAGTAATCGCCGTTTATCAAAAAACTGTGCATCTGGCAATGAGCCAAATTTCTTTTCCTTGATCCCGACAATTTGCTATTTCATGGACTTGTAGAACATAAAATAAATTATATGGAAAGCAATTTTGGTGACAATGAATTTCAAAGCTTTGCCGAACTCGGCAAAAACGGTGAATTGCACGAAGAACTAATAGAGCAACATAGATCACCTGAGAAGACAGTCTGAGACCTACCTTAACATGAACGACTGGTATTTGGTCTAGATTTTCCTCGAAACTCCACGGCAAAGTCCATGGATCAATTCCAACAATTAACAGAGCAAACTCGGTCAAAGGCATTCTTCTTACCTCTCTCTCTCCCTCTCTCTCTCTCTCTCCCTCTCTCTCTCCCCTCTCTCTCTTCCTCTCTCTTTCTCTCTCTCTCTCTCTCTCTCTCTCTCTCTCCTTCTCTCTCTCTGTCTATCTCTGGCTCTGTCTACCTTGTCTCCCTCTCTTCCATTCTCTCTTTCTCGCTATGTCCTTTTCCATTTTCTCTCTCTCTCTCTCTCGCGTTCTCACAGCACGTGCCAAATAACGCATCATGCAATCTAGACCTGCAACAGAATCAGGCCTACTCTACACACGAATTAAGAATAATAAATGATTGAATGTGTCGCTTTACTTGTACTCAATGATTGCTAGCTATGTTAAAAAGGTGAGATTGGAGCGAATATTTAGCAGAGCCAGCCAGTGCAGAGCCTCATATTTTACAGAAATTTATTCTAAGGCCTAGATAGGAACAATACAGCTGAAAAGACCTTGTTTGGTGTGCGTCATATAGGCACAGGATAAAGGATACTTTCTATCTTAAATGAAAACGCTTAAATACGTCTTGCCAACATGGAAGCATTCAGTTTAATCGGCAGTATGTCGCCATTACCTGAAAATCGCACTGAAACTGGCAGACTTGTTACCTGGCTCTAGTCGCTATTCAAGCGATAAGAATCTTATCTTGGAGGTTTTAATTAAATCTGCTACTGGCTAATACAATAACTGTACGTACACTGCCACTTCGTATCTTTAACGCTCCATGGTCGACGCTTCTCTTTATTTTGGAAAGCTTACAGTGTTAAGTGGGTGACACAATCGGTTGCTTGAATGATGCTCTGTATGGAAGGATACAGACATCGTGGTACATCGGATGTAAGGCGGTTTCCCACTAAACCTCTAGCTGTGTTGCAGAAAATTTTCGAGTCTGTTCCACCATGCATAATGTAAGAACGCGTAGACTGTTTTATACTACCGTTTTATACGAAGATGCTTATACGAAGATGGGTCGAAATAGCACTGTGGGAGTGGGGATACGTGGCTGCTAAAGACCGGCTTTTAACGTAGACGCCTATATCGTACTTTTGAAAATAAGAATTTAATCCTTCGGTATCTGCCTTTAAATAAGCTCATACTATTATTGAGTCTATCTAATTCAAAGTCCACCATAGCGATTGCAATTGTATCTGACACCAACTGTAAATAAATTTAAAAAGCCTTTTTAATTAGGTACTTCTTAGGTAAAGGACTGTGGTGAGGCTATTGTTTAAGGCAAGATTTAAGGCTCTTAAATATATTGAAGAGGAGCATACTAGCACTAAGGTTAGGCAAGACACCAACCGAAGAGAAAGCAAATCTCTCATCGCCTGGCTCAGTAAAAAGTTAATAGGCAAATTAAAAAAAAACGCTGCTTTCTCACATAAGCTACCGACTAAGATAAGTAGCTGTACTCTTGCTTATGAGCTTTAAAAGCTAGAAATACCGACACATACACACAAACACTAAACACAAACACGCACACACACAAACACACGCACACACACACACACACACACACAAACACACACACACACACACACACACACACACACACACACACAATTGCTCCCTCCCCGTACAAAGCGGAAAGCGGGAAGCGCGTACATTAAAATCTCAAAGACTAGGGTTTGCAAATAAAATTTAAGGATAACTCTCGTCATAATTTATCATACCTTCAAAGTTGCGTGTCTCCTCTTTGCTATGAAGTGCCAAACCAGCAGCATCTAATCCCCACAAAAGAGCAAAACTTATAACCACATGAATTGCCATTTTATTCTCCGGCAAGAGAGATAATTTGCTCAACAATCTTGGATGAATCCAGGAGTGGCTGCTTCCTCTCAAACTTTTCCTAATATTTAGGTCTCCTTCCCTTAGAAAAGAAATACAAATACCATAAAACTTAGTTATAGAGATCACCTAACTGTTTGAAATGTGAGTCCTCACGTTTTCCGGCTGTCTTTTCGATCTAACCTTGATGCAGAAGAATTCTACGCGTGAGCTTTCTGCTAACCAAAAATTATATAGATAATCTTCAATGCCTTACTAAGTTAATCTTGCCGCGCCGCAATCAAGCTTGTCACGACTCTTAATCCTCGCTGATGCGATTCGGTTGCTGATGGTATCAAGTGCTGAAATTCTGACCAGTAATCTATACTTGTTATGACAGACAAGTCTTAAATCTGGCAGATCAAATCCTGTCGAAATATCAAGCGGCGTGCCTAAGTCTCGTCAATTCTTCGTCCCGGGAAATGCGCCAACTTCCCAAAATAGCCGGCTTGTATAATTATAATGCTTATGAATATGTCAGCGCCCTTTTTTCACATCTGCGGATGGGTAGCATGGAATAACTAGCAGGATCTGTAGATACTTTACAACAATTGTCGCTCGGCATTAATTGCAGGCAACATCAAAACACGTTTCAAATATGGAAGTGACCATGACTTACGTCTTTGAGTTTAGGTTTCGATTGAAGTGGTCTGCTGCTTTGCTGTCCCTTCAAGAATATGCTCTTAAATGGCTTCGAGCACATGTGTCGGATTAACTTTCTAACTCCGCTTTGCTTGAAGGCGACGTATAACAATTATTCCGCGGTAATTGAACCTTCTACCCCAAGCCCCAGCTCCGAGCATATGCAACTAAAAGATTCGCCTACTAGCTAGGTAGCAGAGACGCACATATCAATAATACCTCGACCTCACACAGCTGATCTACTGTCTTCAAGGTCACAGTTCATCACTCAGCTTGTGTGGTCTAGTGGCAGGAGTTGCGTCTTTCACCACAGCAAGCCGGGCTTGCTTCCAACGCACGCAGTTGCCGTGCCGTCGCATATGACGAATAGTGTGAGGCGAGAGACGGTCTGATTGGTGTGTGTTGATGTCTGGAAATAAGATAATAAGCGATATGAGCTGCGAATTGCTTGAATGTGGAAGTGACCTAGAAGAAGGTCTAGTAAACCAAAAGAAAAAAAGCAAGCGACCAATAGCTAAACTAAAATTTTTCCCGTAAAGTAGAAGTATTTGTCGTCGAAAGATAAAAAAAGGCAGTGTGCAGTGAAGTCCATATAGTGTCAACAAGTAGATGTCGTCGAAGTTTCTCTTATGCTAACTTAGATACGAGAGATCTTGTTTCTGAAGATACGCACTTTTCATTCTGAGGAAGCAGAAGGCGCCTTGCAAGCTGTCAGCTGTTTCTCTTCCGTCGCCTTTTGCTAAACGAGGCCACTAGAAATCCGCGACCACAGTCAAGTCAAGAAGATCGTAGATGTTGATCATGGTCACTTTAATTTCGTGCATAGTATCAATAACCGCTTTTGCTTGTTGTCGTACAGAATCAACAAACCTTTCTGAATTCCATTCTGGCGGAAATGGCTGGCTTGGTTTAGGTTTGGCAAAGAAGATTGGCCTGCATATGCGATTAGAGAGGTCACTGCGGACGACGAGACGAGAATTGTTGGAATAAAGAAAGACGCGCAAGCAAGAGACAAGGAGCAGCTAAAAGCTGCAATAAGGGTAAAGCAGACAGCAATTTAAATAGAGAAGTATTCTAGACTCAGTATTCTGATATACACTACTGTGCAAGTTTTACGATTCCTAAAGTAACAGGTATTGGATAAAGTTAATGAAAAACCAGAGAGAAGACGAAAGGGATGGAATTGTTTAGAGGTTAACTGTTAACATGCTTGACTACAAGAGCAGTTGAATTCTGAAGTCCCTTGGATGCGGTTACTTCCGCATTTAGGGAGCTTTTCAAAGATTTTTTAGTCGAGGAGGATAACCCGTTTGCAATAATCCAGACAAAGGAACGCAGTATCAACTTGCTTACCAAGTAACGCGCGAAGAGCTTGATAATACCGAATAGCGAAGGACCACCGGTCATTGAGTGGTTACTATATGGTTGACACGGCGAAGTCTGTCCTTATAAAAATTCATCGATGTGATGTCTTGAACTTTTACGAGCCTTGGGGTCATGGCTCAGCTAGAGTGCGTTTAGAACATAAGACCGCAGGCGTTGTGACCGTAGTCAGTCGGGTACCTGACATGCCCTTTGAGCAATCAAAGAAACTGTACACATAAGGAAAGAGATGACTCAGACTTTAAACCAAAGAGCGGCTAACAAGATCTTCTTAAAGTGGCTATTAAAAAGCGCCTTCGAATCCTAGAGGAGTTTATAAAGCAGTTTTTTTTATGGAGTGCATCAAATTTCTCCACGAGCGGTTGTCATTGCAACACATCCATTATATTCTATTCTATTCTATTCTATTCTATTGAAGATCTATTCTCTCCATGAACGCACAGTACAGGACACTATTAAATCATCACTGTTAATGAAGTTCAATTACTAATATCAAACCAAAACTTCACACAAAAGGTCCGTGCTTCTTGGAGAACGAGGCATCCTCAATGGCCATGACTAAAGGAAGTGGGGCGCAGAAAAACGAATCCCTATCGAGGGTAAGTCGTATTTATTGTAGAAGACATGTACCGTCGCCGCATGTGGCGAATGATCACTGATTTTGAAATCACTTGCTGATCCATAGCTTTATCACAGCTGTCATTTGCTCAAAGGAATGTCCTGCGGCTGCGGTTGTTTCATGGTATCGATGTAACAACTTGACTCTCATTCGCTCTAGAAGTATAGCTTTCCTTCTAGCAACATTTTCCCAATTATTCTAATGTACTCTAATAGGATATAGCCCTACACATGCAAAATAAAAGGATCCCGCCATTCAGCAGAGAGCTTCATAGTCTTTTTGCAGTTTCCCAGTTAATATTACATAAGTAACCTTAGTTGTAAATTATGATTTAACTGCGGTGCTAGTCCCCAACGAAAACATGTCTAAACCTTTCCACGCAAGCTCAAAATCACTTTCAAAACTCAAAAGCCCCCCCCCCCCAAAAAAAAATGCTCAACCTTGAACCTGAACGCAATTGGGGACTTCGGCACCATGTGGGTGAAGCAAGTCCGTGGCACACCAAATAGGGTCACGTGAGTGTTCCTTTAGTACTGGGTCTAATCTTCTACAATTGTAGCATTGGGAGCTGTCGCTAACGCAGCGGCTGGTAGATACTTTTTTTAGTTCCCAATCATGAGATTCTCAAGTGCTTCTGGAAGTTTCTTGTGGTAGAGGTCTTCTCAGTACGAGCAGTTTAATCGCAGATGGTCGTGACGTAGAATCGATCTCCTTTATATTTGTTTTCCGTTGACCCTTTGTGCTGCAACCATGAAAGAGGTGATAAAGGCATGTGGTAGTATAGTATAATGCGTTTATTGAAAATACTGGCACATGATATTTGCATATCGCAAGCAAATGGTCCTCATCGCCTAGTTTTCTACGGACATACCCTATGTGTTGGGAAAAGGACGGATGTTCATTGACAATTTCACTTTAGGTTTTTAATTGCACTGCGTATGTGCAAGCACAAGCAATGGATACTTAGTTTGTCGTAGGTTTTGGTGTGTCTATGTTCTTGGGTCTGAAGATGAAAATTTTTATCTTGCCGGTGTTCAGGGCTATTTTTTTGGCAAGTGGCCATTGTCATACATTTTTACCGATGTTTATTAAAGGGGTCTTAGCAGTTAAAGTGATGCAAAGAATTGTAATATCAGCACAGTGATGTATGTTATCGCTTATGCATTGGTGTAGATCACTTGTTGATCAGAAACGGGGGGAGTGATTTAAGCCCTGAACCTTGTAGGTCTTCATGATTGACATCATCAACTTTGCTCTTGTAGCCCTTTTTAGGGAGTTATTGTTTTCTATTCATCAGATGCATTTCATGCCAATTGTTGGGTAGGTCATGGCATCCCCCAACGAATAGCTTCTGGAGTGTATTACGCAAAAGGATGCAGACTAAAAGCATTTCAAAGTCGCCAAAAGCAATTTCACACACTATTTGTCATGCTCAATATGGTGGGATTAGTGGCATTTGAAAAGATTCTTTAAAAGCAAGCGTGATAATAGCTGTTTTTACGTTTTAACAGCTGAGATTAGACCTTGTCATACCCTGCGGAACTTGAATGTACTGAAGTAAATGATAACCTTGCTGGAAAACAGCTTGGGGAAGTGCTGAGTTTATCAGGACATATTGTGACTTCTCTTATATATGGTATTAATAATACTACACGTCAAACAATTGTTATAAGTAATATTATATTATATAAAAATAATAAGTGTAAAACAAGTCACTGAAGCTTATGAATGTCACTAAGTCAAGTTACTGACACTTATACAGTTGCAAGATACTCAAGAAAAGTATGGAGTCTAGTCTATATCATCTTTGTGTGTCATTAATGCTTCAACTTCAATGCTTTAAATAGTGTGTGAAAGTTTGCACCAAATTGAGTTAAGTACAGTGTAGACGTATGGGTCTATTCGTGGTTGAAGAAAAATTTGTTTCTAAGGATGTCGTATAGCTGGCTGTATTCCAACATTTTGTATTTTATTTGTATAGACTGACAAAGGAAATCTCTGCAGGCTATTTTCACACTATCTGAAAGTCTCTCTTGTTAGTAGTTTTTAAGGAAGCTTTCATGAAAATTGGTTTTTGATGTAGCAGCATTCTGATATGTTTACGTAAATGTTATTTTCCAGGTTCTTTCATTTCTTCAAGTGCTAGCATTCTGTTAATATAATTTAATAAAAGCATCTGTAAGTACTGCTTTTTCGGTAGCTTTCAACTTTCATTTTTATGATGTGCTGTGTTGAAAAAGTAAATAATTTACAGCTATGCTTTTATTTTCACTTTAAAGGGCTTAGGACAGAAAAAAATGTTGGCACGACGTGGCATTTCTCATATGAGAGGTAATGTGTTATCGTTGATGGTGTATTGGTAGTTTCTCCTGCGCTGGCGAACAATAATCTTTAGAGCGAAGGAGAGTGTTGGTGATTGTGGACTATTTATTAGAATTTGCTCTGCATTTTTTATTGCAAAGTACCATGAATTTGTTTTTTTTTTCCAGTGTCTTGTCACCGGCAATGGTAGATTGTTTTACATACTTGTTTATTTCATAGTTTCACAGTTTCCTAAACGATGGGCATCAAGTGTCCCAAAGGTATGTTTGAACAAAAACATCCAAAATTACTTACGTCCCTTCAAAACTAGGTGCTTGCTTAGTCTTATTCTGTTCTGGTTTACGTGCATTTACATGCAGATTTCACTTGAATGTTGTCGTTGAAATTTTGAAATTATGCCATAAATGTTCTTTTTCTAGAAAACAACTCAACTTAAAAAAATGCTGACATCGGACAAGCTTGAGTTTCTCATGGAAGCGCACAGCGGTTTGGCTGCTAGGATTGTGCAAGAAGCAGGTTTTTATTCTTGGTGCCATTTTCAGTTGTTGGATTATGTTTTGCTTCTTGACTTATTTTGTTTTGATTTAGTTTGCGCTCAATGATTTACAGACAAGAAAGTAATGCCAAAGCTGCTCAGTCATGTATGGAATGGCTTTGGCATCGAGCCAATCAGGTTTATTGCACATTCCTTTAGCTGCAATAGAATGCCAGTTTACGAAAGAATTGTAGAACTTGAATGATAGTAACAAGAATAACAAGCCCAAACTAAATGGGATGACTACCAAGCAAAGTTCATGGAGAAGCACGAAGAACACTGGTCCCAGGACTAAAAGGAACTGTAAACCCATTGCAATTGTCACTCTTCATTGTGAGTCAACATCTCCAAAAAGCATTCTTCTCACTCTTCTCGCATGACAAAGTCCTCTATCCTGAGATACATTCAATTGGAATGCTTTTTTGGTAAAAGCCTCAGATATATTTTTTATTTGCTGAAAATGCATCAAAGGCTCATAAAGTCTTTTGGGTCAGTCGTACTCTGTTTTCTGACAGTGCAGCGACATTTAGAGGTAAAAGTGCAACTAGAGTGAAGCAACAATATATATATATTTGTTGGCCTTCAACATGTCCATCGACAGCCAACACGCCGAGCTGTCAGAAAGGCTATCAAACTTAAAGACAATGCGGAGCGTGGTGCTTAATTTTCACCATGAGCTTCTTTATATGCTAGAAATGTGTTGAATCATGGTATCCATGTCGGGGCCTGATTTTAGTGAGGTAACGCAATCTAAGATTGAGGAATTTTCGGACAGCAAGGTTAGCAGCTCTCTAAAAATGTGGCTTCAAATCGGCTGCCATTATCACGAGGTTAGGTTACCTTTTAGAATAGTTAGATCAACTTTGTTAAGAATATGGGCAATTTTGGCAAGTTTGTTTTGTTTCTCACCTCGCTGTCTTAGCGTGTTTTAAGTGGTGCTATGCAACATTTATACGTTCTCGGTGGGTTACCTTAGAATCTGCTTTTCTAACTGACTCCGCACACATCGATGCTTGTTGGAAGTTTTGTGCTTAGATGACGCGATCGGTAGTCTTCGGATTGTCCTGCTTGCGTCTATTGGCAGATATTACATAACCCGGTTGTAGGCTGCAAAGAACCCTGACAGAGAAGCGATTTAGCAGGAGGCGCAACTAGATTCTACTAAACTTAGAGAATGTCTATGACTTTATAGAGCGATGTAGATGAGTGCTGACTTGTCCCATCTAGTATAGCCGACGATAGTCTACGTTTTCGAAAAGGATGTTTGTATTTATAGTGTATTATATGTTATATATTATTATGTACTATTAATATTATTGGTTACCGTTAGCTTTTAACTTCATAAACGCAAGTGGCAATTGCGAAAGCAAACAGCGCTGTACGCCTTTGTTTGCCAGCCTAAATATAAATTATAACCCACAGATATAAATCTACAAATATGCTTAGTGGCTCTAAACGTGGTGTATCCGAGTAATCTTAGCACTATTTAGCTGCAATATGGATGTATCAATCTCTGGAACACTTGCCATAATCATATCCATGGGCGAAACTGACCGGCATACAAATTTTCTCCTTATTGTGCATTCAGAAATCTTATTTGTTTGACTGTTTGATTTTGATAGCGTTTGTTTCATTTAGGTTTTAAGGGCATATGGGGTAGTGGTCTTTCTATTTCGGCCTCTCTTGGTGTCCGAGATAGCAATGAAGCATCTTGGACGCAAGTACTTGATGTTATGGAATACATGAGCGATGTTACTGACATCCCTATTCTTCTTGATGCGGACACCGGATATGGAAATTTTAATAACGCCCGTCGTCTGATTAGAAAGCTAGAAGAAAGGGGTGTAGCCGGGGCATGTCTAGAAGACAAGTTATTCCCGAAAACAAATTCGCTCTTAGATGGCAGGGTTCAACCTCTTGCAGATGTGGAAGAATTCGCGCTGAAAATCAAGGCGTGCAAAGGTAGCAGCTGATGTGGCTTAGTCTTGCTTGCATTGTAGGTCGCACTGTATTTGATATTCAGGTTGATTCCTGTGACTGTTACATCGGCATTATTTTGAGCACGTTTTAAATTCTGGTGCTTTTTTCGGATGAGTGACGAAAATCTCGTAAAAAAAATGTTCTTGTACTTTGCTGTTTGTTTTGGTACCGCGACAAATTTTTGTTTTTTTGGATGTTTTGGTAAGAATGTTAGATGAGTGACTTTTGGCGGGATTATATACGTTTTGCTCGTGCTTAGGCCTTTGCTTCGGTCACTTAATGTCTTTTGACTTGCGCAAAAGTGACGTGTCAATTCTCTTCTGTAGACTCTCAAAAAGATCCTGACTTCTGTGTAGTCGCGCGTGTTGAGGCATTTATTGCCGGCTGGGGTCTTGATGAGGCCCTGCGAAGGTCGCACGCATATGCTGATGCCGGTGCCGATGCAATACTCATGCACAGCAAGAAGAAAGAACCTAGCGAGATTGAAGCATTTTTAAAAGCATGGAAAAACAAGGTACGTCGCTTTCTTTCGGATCGAGTAATGGTGCCTTTTGTTTGAAATGCTTGTGTAGGTCTTCGGTGCCTACAAAGTGATTAGTCGGAAATCCGGATAGAAATAATTAAGCTGTCTTAAAATTTGCAACATGCGTTGTTTTGAAGGCAAAAAGCACTTGGAGATTGTCTGCTTGATGTTTGTTTGGTGCGCCTTAATTAACTTGTTATCCATATTTGCGACTCACAGTGCCATATTGGAAGATGTATTTAGAGTGTCAATGCTGGACTCCGAGCAACCAGGTTTGAAAAAATTCAATGCGCGTAGTACGTGGCTTTCCAGAATTTTGACACAACGCAAAGGTTTTGAAATTTTTTTAAAGGTGTTGTCTGAGTTGCAATGGATGCCCTAGGCCAAATAATAATAGTAATGAAAAAGGGTGTGTATCCATTGTAGTTTCCGCAGGAAAACTCGCGGAACCAGCGACATGCTTGCTTAATGATAATCGTGAGATTTTTGTTTTCAATTTACCTCGTATTTTTTTTTTTTTTGCATTTTTGCCGGTCGCTCTCACCCGACTGCGGTTCGAAATATGTTCTCACGTTCCTCTCTCATCCTGGATGACCGCATGAGATGCTGAAAGCCTCGTGTGCGCACCAGCGCGCAGTTACCTTGTTAGAAGAATTTAGATAGTGTGACAAGTCTGCGATGTACCGATGCATAGTCTCCATTTCTATTTCCCAGGCGCCCGTTGTTCTAGTGCCAACGAACTACTACACAACGCCGACAGCGAAGTTTAAAGAATGGGGTGCCTCCACGATTATTTGGGCAAACCACAACGTCCGCGCTTCAATAAAGGCCATGCAGGAAGTGACGAGTACCATTTACAAAGAGCAATCTTTGGTCAATGTGGAGGGAAAGGTGAGTTCGTCCCCTTTGCTGGCATGCAGTGTTGTGGTTTTCAATGCATAAATGCTTTGACCCAGGTTGTTTTGAAAGCAGCGGCGAGGAAGCTTTCTCGTGCTAGACTAACCTGATTTTATCAGTTCCTTTTTTCGGGGTAAAAGTAGCTTTCAGGTGAAGGTAAATAGTTCCAGTGCCAGTTCGTCTCTATGTCGGTGATGTGCTGCCAGGTTTGCGCTTTACCATTTCCATTTGTAAGCGCCGTCACAGATCTTGTCAGTCTGAAACTCGAGGCTGCTGTTAGCGTTCTTGTACAAGAAGTTTGATGAGTTTTTTTAATGTATGCATCTCGTTTGGTGAGGGTTATCAATCTGAAAGAGATGGAAGTTTAATGCTCATCTACTGTTTTTGTGTAATCGTTTGGCACCTGCTTTATTTACGTACGTAATAGTGTAACGTCGTCTTTTCTGCCTAGGTGGCTACGGTAAAGGAGATTTTCCGTTTACAGAATGACGATGAGTTAGTCCAAGCGGAGAAAGTGTACTTGCCTGCTAAATAGAACGACCTTAACTATCGGGTGGGGGACGTCTGTAGCCTCTGCTTCGTGGCGCGAAATCTCAACGCATCTTACATTGCTTTGTTTAAGATATTATTTGGAATGGATTTTTAATTTAGATTTATTGCATGGATATTTTTGTTTGGGCCTTCTTGCTTGTCTTGCTTGACTAATATCTGCGGGCAAAGTTTTTCTTTCGACGAGCACGGCGGTGAGTGCTATGGGATGTATTGGCATTTTTTAGTGATTCTGTTGCCTTGCTTGTCGAAGGGTATCCCACATCGTGCCGTACCTTCAATACAACGACAGCAACAGCGGTTTTAAGAAAGACAGTTCAAGGTGTGTCGTCACTTCTGCGTACTCAGCTGGTTTTTCTGTTTGAGCTTAATGGGACTAGCCCTTCGCATTTAGATTGGCCAATCTAAACGTATTCCGCATATGGGAATCTGGCGTTTCCACACAACAACAACAACAACAACAACAACAACAGCAACAATCTCTTTTTCTCCATAAAAGCAAAAAAAAATTTCTGCAAAATCACAAGATGTTAAGTAGATTATAAACTGCAATTTTTTTATTGTTTAATTTTTTTTTCATTTATTTGCTTATTTATTTTATTTGTTTGTTCGGTTTTTTTGTTTTGTTTGCTCTATAGTTCACAATCTTTCCATGTCTAACTTGTAAAAAAAGAATCTGGCTAATGATCATTTTCACTACGCTATACAATATTACACATGCATTTGATGGAGAAGGAGACATCCTCTTATCCATGGCTAATCAGTTTGAGGATGTAACCTTGAATCCTGGTTTAAGGGTCTGTGCCTCAGGACCTATGAACATCATTAATATTCTAGCTTAGTATGAAATATTAGTTGTTTAGTTGCATATGCACTACTAATCAGCTTATTGAATCATGTAATGGAATCCCAAACATCGGATCTACATCGTCTAAACAACTCGTAACTTTGTAACAGATAATTAACTTTACTTGATAAGTATATTCGCTTATTTTTTACTTTCAAGCTCAGGTTCATATGAGATACTTTGTTTTTAGGATTAAGCAGAATGGCATCAGACTTTCCCGTATTAAGTTATAATCGGTTTGCACATGGTCAATGGTAAACGGATGAAATTTCGCGAGACAAACATGTCTTCAATTTTTTTAACTACCGATTTCATCCAAGAATTTTTTGAAGCCGTGCAAACATAGCTTCCTCAATAACTTTACTCAAATTCGACAACAGTGATGTTGGTCGGTAGTTACTGCAGACCTCCTCAGCACCTGCTTGGAAGACCGGGGCTACTTTTGCTAACTTTAGAATGTTCGGAAAGGTAACTTGACAAAAGGACTCGCTTATGATGCATGAGATCGGCTTCGATAGCAAGGATGACCTTAACTGAAATAAATTACTTGGGATACTGTTGGACCTTTGATGTCGCCTTTGATGTATTAAGCATATAAATAATATTAATGACCTCCCGTGGTTCAGTTGGTTCCAAAAATAGGCTTTCAGTGGTATGTTGTTGCATGTACTTTCTAAATCTATTATGTGAGTTAGGAATTTCAGAATTAAATGTTTTACCGACAGAAGCAAAATAATCGTTAAATGCATCACCTATATCTTTCGGATTATCAAGGGTATAGTTATTTGGACTGATTAGCGTAGTGGTACAAACTTGCCATTCTTATTAAGGTTTACAATCGACTTGGTGCCATCCCATGTCTTTTTTAGATTTTTCTGGTTTAGTTGGAAATAGTTTTTATAGTATGAGACTTTACTTTTTCGTATCATACGACTGTAGAGTTTCGGTGGCGTGGTTGCCGTTGGTTATTCCCTTTCATAAAATTTATCTCTTAGTTTCATAGATTCAAAAATTGGGGTTGTAATCCATGGCTTTTGTTTAAGATTGTCTCTTTTTTAGACAAGGCTATATAGGCACCATTACATCTAAAATCTCAGTGACTTTTTCAAGCAGCATTTTAGTTAATATATCCGGATTCTTTTCGTTACCAAATAGGACTTCCCAGTTTATCGCAGACAATTCTTCTAAGAATTCGCGTTCACTAAAATGTTTGTAAGATCGATCGTAATGGGGCCTTCCTTTGGTTCTCGTTCCCTTTGAGCTGTAATTTGCGAAGATCGCAAATTGAGCAAAATGATATGAGATGCTACATGTTACGATTCCACTTACAGAGTCGTATTTAATCTCATTCGTAAATATCTGTTATCTTTTAAGGTTTGTGATTTTAGAGTTTCTCAACTTCGTTGATTTATGAACGGTTGAAAGTTATGGGAAGTCACGATATCGTAGAAGTCTGAAGTTTCGGGCGATATGTCAAAGTTAAGTAAGTTTATGTTAAAGTCGCCCATTATAATTACAAATTTATCTTTTCTGATAGTAGAAGTATGCATTCATTATTGAACTCTGTTACGGAAAGTTTGTATGTTTATAAACATAACCGCATATAATAATCTTCCGTCCTGATTGTGTGATCTCCACGAATGTTGTTTCAAATAAGCGTTCGACTTGTAGACTAAGGTCGCTTCGATTTTTTTTTTCACTTACTATTGAACTGCGGATATGCAGCCCTGTTCCGCCAGCGCGAGTAAGAGAAATTGTCTCTAAAAAGTGACAATCTGCTAGTTCAATCGGCATAATTTGGTTAATTGTTGACATGAAACGAGTTTTTGAAATTCCGATAACCTTGAATTGATACGCTAGTAATTTAATCAGTGCATTTAATTCATCGCAATGCTTAGTTAGTGAGGCTATTTTAATCAGAACACACTCTCTAATAACCTGAATTATTTCGTTTCAAGTTCACTGCAATTAAAACTACTTAAGTTTTAAGCGACAGGGCCAGCATATGTTCCGTCTTTCCACCATCGCACCCATGTGGATCAGGCATGTTTGAGTACAGTCGCGCTGGTGCGGATGTCCTAAAACTGCCTCATTCAATGCGAAACCAAGAGAAAGAAGATCCTCGCAGTGATGCAAAGCTACTGACACTTAAAATTCAAAAGTGCTTCTGAAAGATTCTGAATGTAGCGTAGCTTTGTTTCTACCAACTGTATCCCTACCGCAACGGTCTCAACCAGGATCGTGGTAAATGGCATTAAGAAAAGGCAAGTTATATATACGCAGACCAAACCAAGAGCATCTTTTCCTCTTGGAGGTTCGTTACTTAGCCTCTACATCTGGGGAAAAGACTGCAACTTTAATGATCAGTCTGGCAACGCACGTACGGTCAGAACATTTTCTGTTCGCATGAACCAATCTCACGCTGTAGGGTATCCTAGATTTTCCTGCTGTTGAGACCTGTGTAACAAGTGTCACATTTGTGGCAGCGAAAACGAGCAAGATCGACGATTTTAACAGCAACCTAACGCCTGATTTAATGTGCGCGAAATTAAGGAGCGAGTCAAATCTCACTAACGGTACGTTTTTCTTTTGCATAGCAGTACATTGAGACGTCCAACACCAAGGCTATTCCTTTAAAAAATGCTAGTGATAAGCTTGTGCGGAAACGCATGTGCGGAGCTTCTTACCGGTGGATGCAGCTCGCTTGATGCTCACGTTTCACTCGACTAAACGTATCGACTTACGAGAAACAGCGCCAGAGTTTCTATTGAACGGCTTTTTTAGAACTTTCGAATTCGCAAACGGGTGACGGTGCAGTCGGCATGTGCTGGTATATTAACGTCTGCCTCGTGCAAAATCCTCAATTAGAAGACTCATTCATCGCTCACTCCAACTTGAAAACATTCACCATGCAACAACCAGCACGGCATGGAATTAATCAACACGCGTGAAGCCGCATCTGATAGGCGCACCATTTCGCGATTGCGGCAATGGCGTGCAACACTCATAGGAACAGAAGGCAAAGCCGGCTGAAATAAAGCCCGGGTAACAGACAACATGAAATTCCTGGCAAGCCTAGGCATGGGGCGAGCCATAACATCACAAAGGATCAGGCTAAGCACTCGTCAAGGCCGCGAAAAGGCAACGCCTAATGACTTAGTAAACATCGCCCTCTCTCCAAGGTTGACACACTACAAGTCTCCGTTGCCCGCCCTTTTTTACAAGAACTTCTTTACGTCTGCACTAACGGTAGCATCGCAGTAACTCGAAAAGAAAATTAAGATAACTGTAAGTCCCTTGCCGAAAATTATTTCCATCGGAAAACGCCTTCTTTTTCCATAGGATAATCTAAGGCCAAAGTTACGAAAACGGTATCAGTTGGTGACCGACGTGCATGAATTTGCTGAACACTACAAACATCTGATTAAAATTCGCCTGAAATCATCTAAACTCTTCGATCTAAGACATGCGATCGTTTCGCCAGCGAACAAAAGAACGGGTTAATCTACTACAGGACGCAATAAAACTTGAAGGAATAGCCATCGCTGCAGCTACGACATATCCTTAAGCCCTCGGAGCACAGCGGATCAAAAGCACAACTGTCAAACCAATGGTAAACGAAACTGACCCAAGAGAGCTCATTTAGCGCCCACATGTTTGCAAGTTCCTTACCACTCACAACTTCACCCTAAAAGTAAATACGACCAAAAATGTAAGCACACTGAAAGTTAAAGACGATACCATGACTCTTACAAGGTGATAAATCAAGAAGCAAACAGAAATACCGTTTAGCTTTCTTCCGTGAGCCGATACGACTTAGCGATAAACAACACAACACAATATTTGCTGACCAAAGAGACTTTTAGACTTCAAGTCCAGAGTAACACAAACACGTATCAAGGCACAATGGCGCTAGTATGAGCCGCCAAAACACTTCAGGACATCGCAAGACAAACAAGAAAACCTCGGTTCAAGTGCAGTACAGTCATACTGCGCACAGAAGACAATCCACCGTAGACTGTCAAGAGACGGACGCGCTAAGAATTTATTGAATATTTCAGAAACCGCCAATATAGAACTCGTACAACAAAGTCTGTGCCATGAATATTTCTATTGAAAGTGAATAATTAGTATAAAATGGGAGGCAGCTGCAAAGTTTATGAGCAATAGCCACATTTTCAGCCGGCATCAGAACTTGCGCAGAAAACTGTAGCGATATTTACTTAACATCACATCCGTGCTAGACGCTTTCCAAAACATATAT